>JANHGC010002634.1:16493-26762 GCA_027560395.1 Boaedon fuliginosus | reverse complement strand
TATCTGACAGAAACTGAACAAACTCCTCAGCTCTGCCCTGCAAGGGTTCCTCAACCTCCCCCAGTTTCAAGAGGGAGTGAGTCACCCTGAAGAGAGCAGCTGGGTGACAGTCTGTGGACGCGATAAGATCGGCATAGTAAGAGTACTTTGCTATTTTTATCGCCACTAAGTAGGTTCCAATATGGTAGTGCTCTAGTAGTACCTAGTAGTGTTCGGTCAGATTCAGCTTTTCCAGATCTCCAGCGGCTCTCTAGACATCTCCTCTGCCGCTTCATCCCACGGAGCTCCTCAGTAAACCAAGGAGCCCTCCAAGATCTGCAGACAGTGAGAAGTCGCAAAGGCACAACCCGATCTAGGGCTCAAGCCGCCACCAGGGCCTCAGCCAAGCTAAGGACAAGGGAATCAGGAATCTCCCCAAGCTCCCTCTGAAACCCAACTGGGTCCATTAGGTACCCGCGGTGGAACCACCTAGTGATTGATAATTTTAATGCTCATTGTCTTTTTTATATATTGTTGTATGCCACCTTGTGTTTCTCTTGACTGGGGAAGAGAGGTGGATATAACTGTAAATAATAAATAACAATATAATTCACACTTTTTTTTTCAATAAAACCATGTTCTATTTATAAGTGATTTTCAACACTACTGCCCTTTTTCAAGTTTAAAATGTGAATTTCATATGATTTGTCTTTCAACCAACCTATACTTTTTAAAATTTATGATTAAAAAGCTGTTGTTTAAGCTCTGCTTGTTCACAAATGCAGGAGATTTAAGGAGGCATCCATTTAGCCATGGTATCTTCCTTTAATGAGAATGATCACCCAGGAAAACAAACAAATAATTGATTCCTAACTGTATTATATGCCCACAGAAGTACAGTGCAATATAATTGATCTCACTGAAAATGGGCAGGATAACATGCTACAATCAAATTTGTGGTTAGAAAACCAAAACTATATAGATGGTGTAACTATCATCTGATAATGTACTTAAAGTATCTAAATTAGCTTTCCATTATTAATGTAAGATATATAATATACAAAAGGTTAAAAGGGGGAACAAAGTAAAGAAACATACGCAAGTAATAATGTATTCTTGACCATTAACATTGCTCTGTAATGGATTTTAAATTGAGTTACTCCTGAATTTTGGCAATTATTCGGTAATAGAGCTTGCCCTCAATAAAATCCCAAGGAAAAATAATCTGTACTAGGTATTCTGCAGGAGCCATTTTATTTTTATTTTTAATATTCTTTAAAAATAAACCCCATCCTTCATGACTGAGATTGCTTAAAAAGCCCACAGAACTAAGGTGCAAAACTTTAAAACTGAATATCTCCCTTTGCTACACTGAGTTGCATCCTGAACCACTTCATGCAGTTTGTGAAAGATTGTGAAATGATTGTTCTAGATTAGAATGTAGCATTAAGCTAAAATTCCCACCCTGGTTGATCTTGGATGTTTTGTTATTGTTATTTTTTGTGCTGTGCTTTTTTAAACCTTATTATACTTTGGTATTGTGGTATTTAATCTAATAATGTAAAAAGATAATGTAAGCCCTCAGAAAGCTGCTGAAGTAGAATGGCATAGAAATCCCAGTAGACAAATGAGTAAATACTGAAATAGTTGTAAGGAAAGGAGTTTCTATATTGCTTAAAGAAGTAAGCTAGGAAAAACATGGACAACATGGTCATAGGAGGCATCTTTAAGTGATGTACTATATTGATTGTGCTGAAAAATATGGGTGCTGAAAAATATGGGGCAGGTTGCTCTGTGTTGTTACTAGTTGGGTAATGAAATGCTCCAATCAAACTCAGAGAGCACCAACAACTTCTTTGTCAGTCAAGATGGAGCCTTCATTTATATGTGCTCTACCAGTAAATAATAAAGCCAGCAACAGAATAACCAGACTCATGCCTGAAATACACACAACATTTTGAGCAGAGATAACCAAACAATGCATATTATCCTGCCCACCTAGAAGTACAAAAGCATGCAAATGCAAGTAGATTAATAGCAGTGATGATATTCTAACCGGTTCGCATAATTTCAGGGTTGCGCTCAACTGGAAAGAATATCATCACTGGCTCCATTCACCTGCCCTGTTCCAGCAGCAAGGAACGCTCTGAGGTGGCACGTGCACCCCACGATCTCGCAGCCAATTACAACACGCCACCTACGAGGCAATATGGAGGAGGGGGTTGGCAGCGTGTGGCCTGGTGGCCAGTTTAAACTGGCTGAAAGACCATTGTACATGTATATAAAAATAGGCTACCCATTTTTTAGGACTATTGGTGCACACAAGGAGCCTTTCCAAAGCTGTCTTATTTGTCTTTGTGTAAGCCAGTTGTCTCACCTTTTTTCCATTGTAAGTCACAATAGCGATAGAAAATTGTTTTCCATAAGTTTGTGGCAGTCAATAGACTTAAGTGGGGATGGAAACTTTGCAGATCCTAACACCTAACCTGGCCGTCACCAGCAAGGCATTCAAGATTGTCCACATCACAATTTTTTTTTTTTGTAGGGATAAAAAAAGAAATAAACCATCACTTTAAAAAAGACATTAAAAATACCACCTGTTTTAATCTTGAACAAAGTGGGCTGGAGATAAAACGGAGATGATGCCATAATGAAATGTTTCTTTAAAAAAAAAACAGTAAGGAGATTTTATGCATCAGTAAACAGAGCAGAAGCCTGGGCCTTGAAATATAGAAGAAACAAATCAGTGGCTACTAAATGGATCTGGAGGAGAACCATGTTCTAGATCCCATTTGCTAAAAATGACACCTGGCAGTGTTCAGGAAGAAAACCTTAGCTTTTTGGTTGATGCCCTTTGGATCATCAACACCCACTCAATCTCCATTCCCTGGAGATCAGATGATCCCTGGCCTTAGAGTTGTGATTTTATCATTGGTGTGGGTATCTGGATATGGTAGAAGCTGTGATGATTATTGTTGATGAGTTTTAGGTTATCTCAGCTTAATTTTAGTTGGGAATTTTATCTTCAGTAAACCTGGAGGAAGATAATTATATCTGGATTGTAAACATGGACTTTTTTTGGACCATGATAGCTTCTGTAGTGACAGCTTTTGAGAGAATCTGACATTATCAGCAACTATTATCTAAGAAAAATAAATTAAAAATGTACCAACCATTCCTTTTCTTTCCCTCTTCTATTCCACGGTTCCTTTTTGTGACAGCTTTGACAATGATTTCAAACTTAAACATATTATTTAGCACTTCTAAGGACCTATGACAAGTATTACCAAATTACGCTCACAAAGAGAATGATCAACAAGCAACAGGGAACACATCTGCAGAAACATTGTTATTTTAATTGACTCTTTTAAAAAAAAAACTTCAAAAGTTGCCAGTTTGATGGATGGATAGAATCAAATACCCGTAGGAAATTTTGCTGAAAGTTATACTATATGCAACTGTGCAGAAAAATTTGTATAAATTTCATTCCCCTTTGTTTTATGTTAAATGTCTATGGAGATTCTCAGTCATCCAGGTCATGGTTATCTGAAAGGTGTTTTTGAAGAGGCACCTGGACTTTCTGTGGGGGTGGTTTCTTTCAAGAAGTTTTGCTTGTCATCCAAGAAGCTTCTTCAGCTCTGAGCTGAAGAAACTTCTTGGATGAGAAGCAAAACGTCTTCAAGGAGAAAAAAAACCAGAAAGTCCAGTTGCCTCTTCAAAAAACACCTTTCAGACTTGTTTTATGTTAGTTTGTAGATATAATGTATCTTCAACATGTCACCCAACAAGCTGGCTAAAAGCATTATAACTCAGAAGTCATAGATTTTGGGATGCTTGAAATCATATCATCGAGTTGAAAAAGAACTCATCATCTAGGGAGTCCTTATACTATGTGATTAGGTGAGCTGTGATGGTTAATTCTGTTACATTGTTCTTTATGAATTGGATCATTATGAGACCATCATATTTATTTGTTTTATTGTTTTTATTGGCATTTTTTTTAATGATTGTAACCTTTGCATACAAAGGTTACAATGGACAGCCTTGCAAATAGTTTAAATAAATACATAAATAAACCCTACACTGCATTCAGGAACACAAATTAAAACATCCATTACAGATGTCTACATACTGTGCTAGCACATACTTTGTGAAGGAGTACCCACATTGTCTTGCAATATTGGTTCCATCTTTGGATTTGCATCAGACCAACTTTTCCCTAATGATCAAAGACATATGAAGTTCCAAGCAAGCTGATTTTTTTTTCTTGAATGCATTATCACCAGGAAATTTAAGAACTATATGGCTACATGGAGGGAAGCATATAGTCACCGAGGAACTGAGCTTAACCATTTAGAACAGAATAATAGAGTTGGAAGGGACATTGGAGGTCCTCTAGTCCATCCCCCTATTCAAATGGCTGTCCAATCTACTTTTGAAAGCTTCCAGTGATGGAGCACCCATAACTTCTGAAGGAACCCACAAATTCCTTTGGTTGATTGTTCTCACCATTATAAATTTTCCTCTCGGTTCTAGGTTGCATCTCTCTTTGGTTAGTTTCCACCCATTGTTTCTTGTCTTGCTTTTTGGTGCTTTGGAAAAATAGTTTGAAAACCCCTCCCCTTCATTTTTGCAGGACCTAAATATTGGAACACTGCTATCGTGTGTCCCCTAGTCCTTCTTTTCACTAGACTAGACATACCCAATTCCTGTAATTGTTCTTTGTATGTTTTAGCCGCCAGCCCTCTAATCATTCTTGTTGCTGTTCTCTGCAGTCTTTGCAGACTCTCAACATTTTTTATATATATCATGGTGTGGTGAACTGGATGCAGTATTCCAATTTTGATCTTACTAAGGATTTGTAAAGCATTGCTAGAACTTCATGTGATCTTGATTCTATCCCTCTATTAATTCACCCTAGGATAGAATTGGCTTTTTTTTTTGGCTGTTGCTGCACACTGTAGCTCATATTTAAGTGATTTTCCATTAGGACCCCAAGATCCCTCTCACAGGTACCTCTAATAAACCAAGTTTCACCTAGTCGGTACCTATAAATTTGGTTTTTCTTGCCTAAGTGAAAAAGCTTTTATCTACATTGAATGTTCTTTCACTCCCCCCCCTTTCTTTAAAGATTTCTTCCCCTCCCCCTTTGATTTTTTCCCCCAAGGCTTTGAGTAAACTAGGAATGGAAAGATTATAAATTGAACAGATAAATATATCAGCAATAATTCAGCTCTGTTAAAAGAGCGGGCTAAAGTATTGTACCTGATAACAGATATCTATGGATGCTGGCTCTGTGGCTTGTCTGAGGATTTTAAACAAGACATTGGACAGGCAAGTCTAAGCCACAAAGTCAGAAAGCTGCTTCAGAGATCAGGAAGGAGAAGAATGCTGGAAAGACCAATCAATTCACTAATAAAAAAAATCAAATCCACTCTCTTTCCCATCAATGAAACAACCTCTTCATCCTGCCTAATGGAAGGGTCAGCCTTGTATATACTGTAGTTTACACATCAATATTCATTATACTTTACAATTTAATACAGAAGCCTGTGAGAAAACTCCATGGCTAAAGCATTAATTTGCTTGCATTATGTTCTTTACTGTTTTGGTGTACCCATGTTTCTTTTATCATGTTTTATTATTTCTATCTCTCAGCCCAATTGCCTCTTATCTTATCTGTCCATTTCCATCAGTCAAGACTGAGATTATTTTCCTTCCTAAAGGTACTTTTTAAAAATCTTCTGTGGTTACTCACAGCTTGAAACACAGTTTAGAGTAATCTTGATTTAACAGCTTCTTGAAAGCTGTCCAGGTTTTCACCTTAGACACTCTTAGACACTTCTGAGGCAATGTATTTTATTTGGTGATCAACAAGATCTGTGGCACTAACTTGATTGTATCTGAGAGATAAAAAGGTATGTATCTGTGAGGGAGCTCCATATAATTTATTTTACTGTAACATTCTAGATAGTTCACTAGAAAGTTTTATTGACCTAAGTAAACTTAGTGTGCACCATTATCTGCTTGAAGCATGCCACCATTGTTGCAGTGGTGAATTTAAAGTACCAAAGTGAAATTTTGTTTTTCTTGAAATATTTCCTGGAAAAAAATAAATATTTTTATTTTAACTGAAGAATGGATGTAGGGGAATGGCAAGAAGGGGGAAATCAGGGAGATGATGTTGCATAACATAAAAGTCAATTTCCTGCAGAAAGTCATCTTCTGGACCACTAGAAAGAATGTTTGTATAACAAATGTGGGGAAACCACAAAATAATATGAAACAAGGAAGGAAATATTGCACTTAGATTATTTTCTATTTTATAATATATATTTATATAAGACTTACATACAAACACCCGCGAAAACCTCGGAAAACACACACACACACACACACACACACACATATATGATTCTTCCTGTCAGTAAGAAAACTATTGATTAATCTTTGCCTTCTAAACTTATAGAATACTTTAATTTGTATAAAATTTTGTGGAATTTAAAAACTTAATTTAATCAGTCCACTATGACTGATAAGGTGCTACCATTAAGTAGAAGCACTTGCATGTTTTTAAAGTGGTGAAGAAAGCTAAGTCCTAAAGCAGAAATAACTCATTCACTAGCTAATTAAATAACTAATATTTGTAGATTTCATTTAATTGCAAAATTCCAGGGTGATGAAAAAAGCTGACAAATGGATTTGAGCAACAAGCAGGTTTGTTGTATAATTATTTGGAACTTATCCAGAGGAACTCTGTAGCCAGAAGGCTTTGAAATATGGATGCAAACATCTTCTTCTAACGTCCCAAACACAGTTAATTATCTCAATCCAAATTTAAAGGAGATTAATTTTCTAAGTGCTCCATGTTTCTGTGAAATTCAGCATGTTTCATCCCCACATAGAGGTCTACTGTGCTTCTAGAATGTGTCTTCAACAGTATAAAGATGTAAGAAAATGAATAAATATTTTTTTAATTAAGCTTTGAAATTCTGAATATTACTTTTGGCTTCTAAATTGAAACAAATGCTCTCTTATTTAGTCTGAGCTAATGTGAAGTATTACCAAAAGTCTATGTCAGGGGTGTCAAACTAGATTTCTTCAAGGGCCAGATCGGCATTGTAGTTCTCCTCTGCAGGCCAGCCCGGGGGTGGTGGGACAAAACAGGATGGCTAAAACATATCCTGCTGGCTAAAACAGGATATGGAGGCTGCATGTTGGCACCTATGCCCCATTTTTGGCCTAGACAGTCTCCTGCAGCACTTTGCCAGCCAAAATGGTGTGTGCCAAAACGGTGTGTGGGGGTGCAAGTGGCCCCCTGGGCTCCATTTTGGCTGGCAGAGTGCTGCAGGAGGGTGTACAGGCCAAAACTGGGGCATGGGACACTGTGCATGGCCGCACCTGTCCCATTTTGGGCCAGAGGCATTGCACACCAGTCCTTTGTTATTTCCAGGCCAGCCCTGCAAGCCAGATTTAAGCACCCCATGGGCGGATCCGTGTATAAGCACATCTTATTTCATAATCAAAACATTCCCATTGTTTGATTTAATTTATATCTTGTCTTTACCTTGCCTTTTCATAAAACACTAAAACTATGTAAGTTTATTTGGTTGATGAAATGTGTACTGATAAATCAGGGCTGAAAATTGTGGCTTGTGTATAACCTTCTGCCGAGATCATAAGAACTCTTACAGCATACAGTGGAAGAAGGGAAATCTCATTATTCAACCTCTGTGGAAAACCTATATTAGAGTAACTCTGTGTTGCACCCATCCCAGTTTCAACACTGTTCCTGTGGGCCAGCACCTACCTGACTGCAAATGGAGAATGCCTGTATATGAGCCGCTGAATATGGACTGTTAAAATACATTGACCATCACAGGAACCAGGACTGTTAGGGATGTTACCTCTTTAACATTACACCTGGTGGTGGGTGTGGTGTTGGCATCGGTAGTGATGGATATGGGCAGGGATATGGGCGGCGCTGGTATGCATGAGATTTAAGTTGTGATGCAGTGAAATTTAATTAAGAATCAGTACATAAGCAACATGCAGGTGGGATTTTATCTAATCTACTAGTCACTTCCAGAATGGGACACCCCCATCTGGCCCCTAAACAGTTGGCAGAACCAGGTGTTTAGGCACTGACAGAAGGCCAGGAGGGTAGGGGTCAATTTCACTTCTAGATGCATCATGTTCCGAAGGGCGGAAGCCACAACAGAAAATGTTCTTTTCCTGGATGCATTTCCTTGTTGGATAGGAGCTGCAGCATGCCTCTTCTGCCAGCACTGCAACTGATGATATAAACATAAGAAGCACTTTCTTGATATTCAACTATTGAAATGATACCATTCCATCAGTAGGATCTGAACAGCCAAACATCAAAGCATGACATCCTTACAATGATACTTAGTTTCTGCTGGGCAAAATTTTGTAAAATTCAGATTCAGAACAGAACTCAAGTAAACAGAAAACTTTTTATCATTGCTTCCTCTGGAACTTTCCTCTGTGTACATTGCTTTAGACTTTTTATAGTGTGCTGTTTTCTAAAGTTAGATTCATTTTTCAGCTTGCTTTAGCTATTCATCAGTCAAAGTGGACTGGGTTTTAATAAATGGCAGTTGAGGGTCTTGTTCTTGAACTTTTGCAATGTCTCTTCCTTTAGTGCGCAATTAATGTTTTGTTTAATCTGGAAACATGGTCAAAATTAAGTTTTGTATTCATTACAGACTTCTTCAAAACCACTAATAAGATGTTTTTAATGTCAAACCAGAAACTGACCTAAAAATATAATTAGATCTTCACTAAAAAATAACACTTGACTTTTGCTCATGGTATAAGATTAATGATGCTTCTGTTTTGTCATCAAGAAACAATAGAAGATAAAATAGCTTGGTATTTTCATTTCCATCTTCTCTTCATGATACAATTCTATGTTGATAACTTGGTGGCTCATTTTAAAACATCCAGAAATAGTTGCATTAAAAATGCAATTAAGTTGTTCTTAGGTTTTAAAGAAATATCATTCTGCTTATCATTTCAGCATAGATAAAGAAATTTCCTATTCTTAAATATTATATGCAAAAGCATGGATTTACGTCTTTATAAACAGATGAAGCTTTAAAGCTTCTGGTTTGTTTTGGTATTGAAACTGATAACCCAATTTGTCAAATACAAAGTAACATAAAATACATAGAAATTCCTAAATTGGAGTTCTTCTGAAGGTCCATTTAATTTCCAGAAAGCCTTAATTCAATCCGATAGGAATCTGTATAATTTAAAAGACAATTACATAATAAACATATAAATAATTCTTATGTTGTTTCTCAGTTTAGATGAAATTTGCTCTCCAAATTATTAAAATTTACATATATGGCTATTCTAGACTTCCAGCAAATGTTCAAGTGAACAGTTTCTGCTCCAAAATTAGATAGATGAGAATCGCACTTTGCTGTTTCAATGCTATCTATAATATCTCTGACTTTAAAAATTACCTTGAAAAAATGTATTGTATTATGAAATACTTCTATAAATAATGTGTGGTCAAGAATGTAGAGAAGGTGGATGTGGTCAAGAATGTAGAGAAGGTGGATCTTACATGTTGGGGGAATGAGACTCTGGTCTGGTGGTTAAGGCTGCAAGCCTTAGGCATGAAAGCTGTCTGGGTGAATATGGGCCAGCCAGTCTCTCTTAGTCCAACTCACCTCACAAGGTTGTTGTTGTGAGGAGGTTAGGTGGAGAAATAGTAGGAGAAATAGGAGGAAAAATGAGTATTGGATATATTTGTTGCCTTGAGTTATTAATAAAAAATAAACATGGTGGGGGGAAAATGGAATTCTTATTACATATCATGAGGGCAACAAGAATCCTATATGCTCAAAAATGAAAAGAGACATTGATTCCCACAATGGAGGAATGGTTTGAAAAGATGATGAAATGAGAGGAAATGGCAACGTTAAGTGCATTAATTGGGGGAAAGAATGTAAATAATTTTGTTTCCCAAAATTTGGGAACTGCTTTTCGACTTTCTGCTTGAAAGAGAAAAAAAAAATGAAATTTTGATTTGATTTTGGGTTTTGGTGACTAAGTAAATCATATTATAGAAATGGCTAGAATTTATTGTTATTTAAAAATTGTTATTATAACTTTTATATAGATTATGTATTTTACCACATGGAAAGAAGCTGGAAGTCACTGTTATTTAATTTCTTTCTTTCTATCTTTCTATCTTTCTATCTTTCTATCTTTCTTTCTTTCTTTCTTTCTTTCTTTCTTTCTTTCTTTCTTTCT
>JANHGC010002629.1:98693-108715 GCA_027560395.1 Boaedon fuliginosus | reverse complement strand
AGGAACCCACCCCTGCCTTCCACCACTCATTAAAGCCACACATTGGTCTCCAAGATCACATGTAGTGAAAACTTTCCCTTATTAGCCTTATCCTAGAAACTAATTTGGCTGCTTTAAAGAGTTAGACAGGTGTTGCCTTTGCACTTCCACATTTTCTAATTAAAGACACAAAGCATTACATCATAGGTTGTCATCTCAATAAGAGGATTTTTTTAAAAAATTATTACATAACTAAATACCAAGCAATATTAAAATGTGCAGCAAAATTTAAACCCTCTTCATTTGTTTCAGGGAAAAGAACCAATGCATAATTTGGGATGCACCTGGGATAGCTTAAGAAACTCTTCCGGCGAAAAAATTACTATGTTGAAGATAAGCTCCCTCAGTATTCCCAATACAGACTATATTCAGCTCCTTGGAGAAATTGCAGAGGAGCAAGGTTTTAATATAAAATATATGAACATAGGTAAGACCTGGTGAACTATATAGCATGCATCCCTCACTTTATATTTCCTCTCCCAGCACTGCTAGGGCAGAAAAAGTAGTTTCAGATGTTGTGTACTTGGAAATTATTTTCCAAAATTTGGTCTGAATATTTATTCAAGCATGCCATAAGGAGATAATCGGTTTCTATATTTTGGCTATATTTTTTTAAGGCTCAGACACTGTTCTGTAGCTAGTTTGAAGAACATTAGTTAATGTTGGAATTCAAGAGGGTCATCATGAGAAACATGTATAGATAATAACGGAGTCTGTCATTGGTAGCACAGGATAAAAAGAATGGTTCGGAAACTCAACCCACAAGCTCCGAGAATGAACCTCTGTCCTGATAAAAAGAATAGTTTCTACATCAGTCCTCAGAATAAGACATCTCTGATGACTTGGTGATCTGTTCAGTACATTTGGGAGGGGAGAATTTAGCCATGTTTTGTTTGATAAAAGATAATGATTTTCTACTGAGTCCTGCGGGATTGGGCGGCATACAAATTAAATTATTATTATTATTACTTATCACCATTTGTGCCTGTAATTTCAGAGGAGTTGAGTGTGAACGGACAATTCCAGAGCCTCGTAGAACTTTCAACCAATCCAATCATAGTTTGCCATGGGACTGGAATCTCTTGGAGCAACGCCCACAATGACTCGGCCCACAATGCGTTACAGTATTTAAAAATCATGGCTGGAAGGAAATAACCTTGAAACGGGGGGGAAAGAATGAAAATGGGTATATTTATATATATATATATATAATATATATAATAAATATCTGTCTCAGACTTAAAATTGAACAATTTCCAAATTATTGAGACTTTATTTAAAGTCACATCACAATCTCTGCATTCATATAATTGTATATTTTAAAGAAAATGTAACTTAAACCTATTATGATGTATTTGTTTATTTTGGAGCGCTAGAATGAGAAAAAGGGATGAGACATAACAGGCTGCAACTCTGTAGTGTTTGATGAATCTGAATCCTCAGTACAAAACAGTAATTAGTCTGTATTATTTTATTTTATTTTATTTTATTAGATTTATACCCTGCCTTTCTTCCCCGGTCAAGGGGAGCTCGAGGCGGCTGTAAGCAGCTATTCTCCAAAAGCAGCCTCGAATCCATCACCTCTTTTCTCAATATTGTTTTGTACAGGGATGGGGAAGACTGGCTTGAGGGAAACCTGCAGAAGAGTGCAGTGTGTGTTGAGGGAAGGAATTGGTTTCTTAAGAACGCTGTGCATTGGGAGCAGGAAGTCCAGCTCATTCTTCTCCCTCGTTTATTTCTTACAGCATTAATATATTGCCTTCTCAAAATGGCTAGATATCTCACAGTGGAACCACAAAACATAAACCCTAAGCCCATCATAGTTTCGTAACATCTTATTAAAAGTAATTAAAATTGAAAAAATCCAACTTTGCATCAATCATCTCGTTTCTTAAAAAATCAGATTGACATCCATATCCATAAGGCAACCCGGCATGTAAATAATTCAATCCCTCCAAGCCTGGTGAAACAAAACAACTTCAGGGTTCGCCTGAAGAATAGCGTTGTGATCCTCCAGACTCCATTAGAAGACATCACCAAACAAGGCCTGCCTCTTCATGATCATTCCCCAGCACCCCATAACAGGCAGGTGGCCTGAGGCCACTTTAGTCAGCTGACCTTTCGGTTATGCCAAACCTACTGTACAGCCAAATTCAAGCATCCAGCACTCCTCCAATTTGACTCCCTTAACAATCAGGAAGGGAAACACTTCCTTAACCCTTGGCTTATATATATATACATATGATAAATTCACTGAAGCCTCAAGTAGTCACAGGCAAGCCCTTCACTGCCATTATGACTGGTCATTGTCAGAGACAGACTATAGAATAGTACAGAGATGACCTTGGAGAAAAAATGTGACCATTAGTAGAAAGTGAGATCAATCCAGAAAAATAAAGTAGTGACAAAGAGACTGAAGACATTTTGACAGGGAGGGGAAGGAAAACTGTCAGGTTTCAAGTTTTTGTTATCCCAGTATAATCTACAGCAGGAGAGTTTTAGTATTCCTTTTGATGGCTTTCCTGACCTGGCCTACCTTGAAGGGCTGACAAAGAGTTGTAGCTTTTCTCTTCCCAGGCTGCTGTTTCTTCAAGCAGCCGATACCCTCCCCTTTCACTGGAACTGTGATAGTAGTGCCAAACAAGCCCCGTATTGAACTTGTTAAGTCTCCCACTGTAGTCTTGCTTCCACATGCTATTGTGTCTGCATGGCAGTAAAGTTGTAATGTGTTATAACGACAAGGGAGGTGATAATTGTAATAATGTGCATCAACTAGAATTAAGATGCCACATTTGTCACATTGATAGTGTCTTGCCATTTTCAGCATTCTGTCTTCCAGCCCTTCCCTTCCCCCAATTCACATGTTCTGCCTTCCACTTTCTACACGTTACTTCTTTTTTGTATTGTCACTTGATGTTCCACACAGTTGAGTTTCACCAGCTTTCCCCATCCTCTGCTTTTCCATTCTGTTTGATTTACAAATACCTACATCTCATTCCTCAACTCCTCAGGAACTGCCAGGATGAAAAACACCCATAACCAAAAAAGATTCTTCCTCCAAAATGCCAAATATAAATTACTAGCTTGCAAAAATTGCCCAGCAGTGGTAATATTTACCAAACAATCATGTTGAGCATCGTTCACCTATTCACTCGTACACTTCATATTTGCACTCCTATTTTGCCTTACAGCAAATACATGGGATAATGTACACTAGCTCAAAACCACACAATGAATTTCTGAGTAAGGGTGGACCTGAATCCAAGTTTCCTGAGTCCAGGTTTAGCACCCTAACCAATGTATTATTGTCTTGCATGTCAATTTAGCTTTAAATATTTCATCCACTGAAATAATAAAAGTGAATTTAAAGATTTGCTGTGGAGAAAATTTTGTTTCCATTCATTCTTTGTGATAGGCTTACAGACCCAGTGAGGAACCATTATAATCTCTGTTTGGTGGTTGGGCTAGAGATTGGACATGCCTCCTATTATAGTTAAAGCAGTACACTAGATTACAATCACACTGAGAAAAGAGCAACATGAATTATGACCTAAAAATATATTCTACTGCATATTATGAAAAATTACCAACTTTTTAAAAAATAATTGCATATCGAAGTAGCCAGGAGCATGGCTTCTGATCTCTGCAGACTTAATTCCTTTGAAGTTTCTTTTGTAGGCTGGTATTTCTTTTAAGACTTCATGTCTCATGAACTACAAAACACTTGAACTTATGTAGCAGAAGTCTGAATTTTAGTCTCCATGAAAATGCCTACAGTTGGGACCTCAAAAACTTTTTTTAATGTCTGAAGCTTCAAAGAAATGACTTGTAATTGTACATAATAGCCATTATATATTCACTTTTTTGTGTTTTTATTTCTTCTCAATTGTGGCCTTTTAAAACATGTTTTGCAGATTAATTTCCCATAAATGATAGTTTGTTATCGCTGTTCTTTTTTCATGAGCTGTGTCATTCTTTAATAAATTGTTTCAAATGATACAAGTTGTTTTTATGTTGAGAAAAATATTGTTTCTTTCCTAAATATGTTCAATTAATAATGCAAGTAGAGCCATAATTTACATTAAATGTGCCTTGTTCAATAGTAGATATTAATGCAGCTTGTAAGCAACTGTATTATTTCTTGGGATTTTCAGAGTATGAATTGGCAGAATTCAGTACAATCAATGGCAAGCATAATACAGTAGTATGTCTCATTGAGTTTATAAGTCAAAAATATGTGCCATATCAATCATATTGAACATAAATGAATATTTTCTAGTGTGAAAAAAGAGGTGCCCATAAGGTCAAAATAAGATCAATCTGCTCACACAATATGTGTGGGAAATTCAGTTCATTTTTAAGGAAATGATTTTGTCATTCTTAAATTGTAGGAAATGCAACATTTTACCCAGCAAATACAAACAATGGAAATGTACCACTGCTGCCAGTGATAAGAGAAAAGTTGTGTTCCAGTTAGAACTATTTATGTAAGCCAACAAATGTTACTTTGCAGTAACATAGAAATACTATAGGTTTTAAAATGTGAATGTAATCCTCTGCTTGTGATATACAATGTGATCTGAGCTTCATCTAAGTCCTAAGAATGGATAAAAATGGTTCTGGCTAAATAACTCCAAGAGCTGTGTTATATTTTTAAGGATGTTTGTTTAACCAGAACGGATTTAAGACTTGTTCCAATCACATTGTAAGACACGGTGCTACAAGATTATAGATGGCTATAAAGTGTTCACAGATTCGCTCAGCAAGGCAAATGTGTTTGCTGTTCTTAAAATGTCTGAAGCAATCTGAACAGGCAACAGTGTTTAATTCCCAATCGTTGAATACTATCACGTACTGTTCCACAATGAAATTGAAGTCTCTTTAGAAAAAGTACAACTAGTCAGGCAGCTTTTTAATATCAACAGTTCCTTCTAATACGGGAACTGGTTCAACTATTTATTAACTGGTTAAACTATTTCATCTTTGAAAATTAGCCATATTTTTAATCAACTTGCCTGGGTGAATTCTTTGCAGCATCCCAATAGGTTAAATAAACATAGGCTCATCCCAACCGTGTTATTTCCTTTGATCAAGTTAACAAAACTTAATTTGCCTTGTGTGAAAATTCTATAAATCACTATGCTTCAGCATAGATTTATATATTTCGGAGTTTGTCCCCAGCTTGCAAGGAACTGGATACCGTATGTTCCCAAACACATTTAATATAAATACAGATTTTACAATTGCGGAAAGAAACATTTTTTTTTATGCTATACTAATATATATGCTCTCTTTTGTGCACAGTTAAAAACAAATTAGCTAGTTGTAATGGTATTTTTAATTTTTTTAATCTACAATGCTTGTAAGGATGTACAAAATATTGTTCTTGTGGCTTCCATTCTTAACATTTTTTGGCTCCAAAGAGGTACATCTTTTGTGTGGAACACATCTAGAACCTAACATATTCAGCAATTTCCAAGTATTTCTGAGGAATTAGCAAGCAGATTGACACTTAATAGGCTAGTCTATTAGAAACAATGGTCTTTTTATTCAATGGCATTTTTTATAAAGGTATACATGAGTTTCCATATTCAAGGCTGAGGATAAAGACCACAGAGTTTTGCAAAATGATCCTGTGCAAGTATCACAATGTTCAATCTTCGTATTTAGCTTCAACATTGGGTAGTGGGATAAAGACAATATTGAGTTTGGGTGGCTGAAAATAAGATTCAAATCTCTGTTCAGTCATAGGGTTCACTGCAGAAGTTTGGAATCACTGCAATCTTTACAGTGTAAGATTGCAATTGCAACACTGTTAAAAAAAGATTTTCTGAAACATCAAAGTGCCTTAAAAGTGCTGTGTGTTTCTGGAGGTCAGTTTTCTCACAAATGGTACATTCCTCTGCGTGACATCTAAAGAGGCACACTTCTGATTAGTTAATAGTAAAGAAGGAAGTGGCAAAAATATATTTTGTTTTAGGAAATACTTTTGGAAATGAGTGGTGGGTTGTTGATACTTTAGGTCCCTAAACATTCTTCCTCAATACCAATCACTTCTTTAAATTACAGAAGACAAGAGAGCAAAGCCATGATTTTATGGCACGAGGGTGGTGGAATTACGATCTAATTCCATTGCTTTCAACATTTTCAAAATTTCTAATTGACATTTACTGCTGCCGATTTCAACTGCAGTCTATTACAATTTGGCACAGCCAACTCGCCATGATCAACTCCCTACAGCCAACTTGCCGTGGGCAACTTGCTGTGGGACAACTCATCGCAAATAACTCATTGCGGGAGAAGAGCTGTGGTGGGGTTGTCCCATTTCACTCTAGATGTGTGTCAGAGCAGAATATCCTTATCTTGCACCAACATTATGCAGCCTGAATCTAGCGAGAGACAATTTGAGGGAGACTTGATAAATCTACTGGATTGGATTTTTTATCTTTTAAGGGGGAAAAAAGCAATTGTTAAATTGTGTCATAATACTGTTTCTTACTTGATTACATATAATTTCAAAAAATATATGGAGCTCAATATTGTCTTTTAAAAATCCTGATAAGTAAGGTAAGTCACAAAAAGAACTTTACAAGATGTATTATTTTATAGGGGAGCAATTCTTTCGTAAATTTGGATGAAAACTGAATCTTGGGCATGGACAAAAGTCACGTTCTGTTGAAATAAATAGGAAAACATTCATAACACATTGCATTAAAATTATTACATGTTACAGAATTCTTGGTTGCAAAATTGGCACCATTCCAATCTCAAACACAGAGCTGGCTGAGAGAAATTTTATTGAAATCTCAGGGTCGACTTGGTAGACAGAATGTGGTTATTGTTCACTCTATATGCAGCATTAGCCCAGAACCAGAGTTCCTTTGGGCAACCACGATAATTATGAGCTGTGAAATATTTGGGAAGCCTGCAAAAAATCATTTGATTTGATCAAGGACTTCACCTAAATATCCCTCCAAATCCTGACTTAATTTTTTTTTCTACTGAACATTCGTTTTGGAACTGTTATTTCTAAAGAGAGAAAAGCAGAGAAGTAACGATAGTTAATAATGATAGTTCTGTGATATTTATTCAAGTATGTTTTGAGCCAATGTGCCCAAGTCTACATTCAGCCAATGCTAAAACCACATGCTAAGACTCAGCAGGGCATAGCAGAGATAGGGATGGGACTGATTCCTGTTAACACAACTGGGCATCTCGGTCTGCTTCTGGACTCTAAAAAGCTTTCTTACCTGTTCCCAATCTACAGAAGAATTCTCCAAATTTGCCATTATAATAATGATACTTTCAGAGGAATCACTGGGATGGCCAGGAGGATAGATTGAGGGGAGAGAAGGACTACGAAAAGCAAAGCGTATAAGCTAAGTCAGGATGGGCACTTGATTGTGACATAGCTTGATGCAGAAACTTCAAATGAGTAAGTGTTTTAAATATGGAAGCATATCACATAAATTGGATGTTCTTGAGATTTTCCTGAAGCTTGTTTGAAACAGAAGGATCGGTTAGAGAAGAGCTCCATTTTTCAATCTAGAAATTTAATAAAGAAAAATTTCCATCACATGAGTTCAATCCTTTGCAGAAATTCACATTCACATTCATCTTCTTAAGTTAATTCTATAATTTTTTATTTTAAAATGCATATTTTATCTGATTTAAATGAACTCTGGCTAGCAGGGTTTTTTTTCTTTTTGGAAGTATTTCTTTTAAAGTTATTTTTTATGGAAAATTTACCTATTACCGCTAACTATCGTATTTTATAGGCTTAGATGAAATAATCAAATATAACGTCTGCAGATGTGTGATGAATGAATGAACTGGTGTGGTGAGTTTGCTCACGCTGTTAGCATGAATTTATGGTAGGACTATACTGTCAATTATAGCTAAATATGATATACTTGCTTCAGATTTAATTTGGAACCTTACAAAAGCGTATCTTAAAATAAATGCTACAGTGAAATGATTTCAAGAATATCCAGATTTTTAAGAAAATAGTTCAAACTAGAGATCTGGATGGGTTTCGTTTCCCCCAAAGTAGTTTAGACTCGTATACCTCAGTGTCCTGCATTGAAAACTAAGAGAATCACTAAAGCAATCTTGGAAAGAAGACAATTTGCAAGATTTACAAGGCAGTCTCTAGATTAGAGTTCTGTCTTGCGTAGAATAATATTAATATGCTTGGAATAAACCTGGGTTTTCTTGCATTTGTGGTATCTTTGAGTCAAAATGGACCCAAACTGCTTAGTCTTCCTCTCATTAGCAGCTAATGTTTCACATCTAAAACTGGTAACCTAATTTACATTTTAACTATCTTATTAAAAAGTGTGGTGTGAAACCTTTGCTTGATCAAAGCCATCATGGGCAGTAGAGATCAGTACTGGTGACGCAGTGGCTAGAATGCAGTACTGCAGGCTACTTCTGCTGACTGCCGGCTACCAGCAGGTCGGCACTTCGATTCTCATTGGCTCAAGGTTGACTCAGCCTTCCATCCTTCCAAGGTCAATAAAGCGAGGAACCAGATGCCGCCTCGAGTTCCCCTCGGGTGAAGAGAGGCGGGGTATAAATTTAATAAATTATTATTATAATTATTATTGTTGGCGGCAATATGCTGACTCTATAAACCACTTAGAGAGGTCGGTAAAGCACTGTGAAGCGCTATATAAGTCTAATTGCTATTGCTATGAGCCCAACTGGTGTTCATTATGATATACAAAAAAGCAAATGGTAAACAGCACTAATTAACAAATGAAATAAAAAAGCAGTTTTATGTCTCTGAAAGGTGAAGGGTGTAACAACTAAATAAGGTAGTTTGATCTTAGAGAATGGAATTGACAAAAACATGTATGGAAGTGAAAGTGAGGTTTAATTGTGAAGGAAAGAGCGACAATATTAATTAGAAACTGATGTTATCTAGTTTGTTGAAGATGCATATGAATATAGGAATTCATAAGCTGAAGAGAATTGCATCAGGGATCAGTTTTGAGATAAAATGTGCGATATTCTGAAAAATTCAGTCTGGGTGGGGGGAGAATACTGTTAAAAGAAAGAAGACAACAGTACAGAAAACCTGAGTAGGCCACATGGAAAATGAATAAAAAGCATAACTGGTAAGTATAAATCTCTTATTCTTCACACATTAAAGTATTGTTCATTTGATTTTTTTTATAATGAAAAACTGAATTATTGAAGGTACAAGAGTGACTAAAGCTTCAGAAGTTAGATGCTAAATCATTATTGGTAGTCTCAAAAATGGATCTTAAGGGGAAAAAATAGACATGGAAGAAAGAAATGAAAAAAAACTAGAATGACTACAAGTAGACAAAATGTGCCTTGTATAGGTAAAACTGAAAACAAAGAAATCTCCCAATAATCTAAAAAGAGAATAGACTTGAGAAAAAAGTGTGTGAAAGCTAACTTAAAACAGCGGGAAAATTATTTTACAAAATGTCACTCAGGTTTGTGGACATATACTAAAGGAAAGTACTAAAGTATTAAAAATGAATGAACTCAAAAGTCTGTGAATAAGCAACACACAGGCAAGAGAATTGTGATGAAGAAAACATAACGTACGTGTAGAGAAAAAGTTGCAAAGAATGCAGTCACAGACAGCAGGGAGCTATTTAAATAAATATGGGAAAGAAAATGCAGGGCAATTAGGATGGAAAAATAATTGTTAAATAACTATTGACATATCTGTGGAAAGAATTAGAACTGATAGGCAGTGATCTCTAGAGAACGAATGAAGACCGAACTGTAAAACCAACGTATGAAGGAAAAGTAAATGGATTCAGATGAATTGGATAATGAAGGAAAACCATGGTTGAATGAGCTAATGATACCCTCAAGAACTTATAGATGAGAAGATTTAGAGCAGTGTTTCCCAACGTCAGTGAAAAAAAGAAAGAACAACAGATGCAAAAATAAAAAAGCAAAATCCTAACCCCTGCCTGTTTTTGAAAATGGTATAC
>JANHGC010002629.1:21196-36543 GCA_027560395.1 Boaedon fuliginosus | reverse complement strand
AGAATAGAATAGAATAGAATAGAATAGAATAGAATAGAATAGAATAGAATAGAGTTGGAAGGGACCTTGGAGGTCTTATAGTCCAACCCCCGGATTCCCATAAGAGATTCCCACAAAAGACCTGCATGCTCCCAACAACTCCTCAGGACAGCCTACTCGATGAGAGTACAGAGAGAAAGGTTTCTCTCTGTACAGATTTACTAAGGAGGTGGAAAGTGACAAACCTCCTGCTTCCACATTTCTTTTTGTAGCTTAATGGGAGCAGAGAGACTATATGACAATTATAATCTACTCAGAATAACTGGCCAGAATCAGTAAGAAATGTGCATCTTTATTGTGTGTATCAAGGTTAAGGACCTGAACAAGAGTTGAAAATCAAAGAGCAAGGGAAAAAAGAGCAACTGAAGTGTTCAGTTTTTATTTCCACAGCTGCTGCCTTAAGCCAGAAATACACACATATATAGACCAAAGCAGAATAATTGGGTAACAAAAAAACCAGAATTTAGAATATTTTTCATAAAATAAAATAAAAAATAATTTACCTCAAGCTCCCACCGATTCCTATATTGTTCTATATATCCTAGATCTCCAATTCCAGATCCCCAGGAACTGGATTCTTGATTTCTTGACTTCGAACCAAATATGTTCCACTCTTCCCAAGGGAGAGAAGGCATAATAAAAAGAAAAAAAAGAATGGAATGGTTTCCTTCTCTTTTCACTCTTGATCTATTGATCAGAGTTTGAATTTATCAGGCTTTGATGTTCTCTTTGATGGGCTCAGTATCTCAGGTTTTTTTCCCCAGACAAGTATGTTCTTTATCTTACACTTATTTACTTTTTAAAATATAAGATACCTAGAATCATTTAGAATTGGGTGGCCTCGCAATTCAGTGAAATACAGGTAATCCTCATTTAGCGACTGCCTTCTTTAGCAACTATTCTCAGTTACAACTCTGATGAAAAAGTAACTTTGACTATTGCTTACATTTACAACTTTTGCAAATCTGTAAAGCAAAGGAATGTTGAAGTAATCTATATATAGTAATCTATACTATAGATTACGCCTCGAGTTCCCCCTTTGGGGTGAAGAGAGGCGGGGTATAAATTTAATAAATAAATTTAATAAATAAAAAAAATATATAAGGGGTTATATCTGCTCTATGGGTTTGTATCTGCTCTATACAAACCCACACCCATGCACCAATCTGGCCCAAATTTGACACATACCTTCCTTAGAGTTGCGAAATCAGAACAGGGGGGTCCCCAAATTCTTTTCCCCCTCTTTTGCCTCAAAAAAAAGGGGGGCAAAACTCCAAACATGAATTCAA
This sequence comes from Boaedon fuliginosus, assembly GCA_027560395.1. Classification (NCBI taxonomy): domain Eukaryota; kingdom Metazoa; phylum Chordata; class Lepidosauria; order Squamata; family Lamprophiidae; genus Boaedon; species Boaedon fuliginosus. The sequence goes on along the minus strand of JANHGC010002629.1, from coordinate 35,215 downwards.
ATACAGTATTAAAATACAAGCCACCAGAAATATTACTGTGACAATAAGGTTTTCAAATAACAAACTATAATTCTATGGATCAAATAGCATCAGTATAAAACTTTGAATCGGGAACTCATTAACGAATGCTTCTCCAAGGAAACTAACAACATTTGCAAAACAGCAATACGTAACTCTTGTCAGTTAAGTAGGCAAGAATGACTCAGAATACGGGAAAAAATGTGTAAGATATTGGTTTGTTTCCAGTCCTTTTACTCTATCTGCAAGGAGGCAGTGACTCACGGATGCACTTGGTTTGCATACAGAATGACAAAGCATCCAAAACATGGCTAAAAGATCCTGGCTCAGAAAGTCATTTTCCATTACAGTAATAGAAACAGCAAGAAAAGAAAATTCTCTGCATATTTTATTCTGAAGTCTAATCACATCTGCAGTCATATTTTGGAATAGAGATATTTTGGAATAGAGATATGAACTCAAATAACTTGAAAAGATTAAATGGACCATAGCAAAACTAAGTGAACTGGATGAGGGAATAAAGAAAGCAAATTATTATTATTATTTGTCGCACTGTCAACTAGATGTTCAGACTCGATTTGGCATTTTTGTCCATCTATTGAGTCCTTCACAAGGACCTGGGATAAGCAGATGTGGAAATTTGTTGGTGTTAGAGGTATTGTCGCAGGATGTTCCCAGTAAAGCTGCCTTTTGCAATTGATTGATGGCGAATTTGTCAATGCTGATGGTGTTCAAAATGATGCTCCAGTTGTTTTGGGATTGCATCCAAGGTGCTTATTACTATTGGTACTATCTTTGATTTTTTTTTTGTCAGAGTCATTCTATCTCTATTTGCAGATCTTTGCATTTTATTATCTTCTCCAGTTCCTTCTCTTCTATTCTGCCATCTCCAGGTCTGAGGTGTCATGGCAGGTGCTAGTCTGTTTGAATACTAAAGTCCAAGAGCCCTTCGACTTCCTCGTTTTCTATTATTCTATTATGGACCCATGAGTTCATCCTTGCAGGCAAGCGGTATTTCTTAAAGATTTCTCAATGCACCATTGTTGCTAGTTTGTCATGCCGACTGTAGTCAGCCTGTGTGATCTTCTGACAGTAGCGAACCAGATGGCCCACTGTTTCTTCAGCTTCTTTGCAGAGACGACATTTGCTATCTGTTGTTGTCTTCTCAATACTGGCGTTGTATGCATTTTTTCATAAGGCTTGATCTTGGGCAGCCAAAATTAGCTCCTCTGTCTCTTTCTTCAATTTTCCTGCTCTTAGCCACTGCCAAGTTTGTTATTATCTATTTTCCCTGCTATTTCTTTTTAATGTACTGGCCGTGTAATGCTTTGGCTTCCCATGCCACTTTTCTGTTCTTCATTTGATGCTTTTTATATGCCAGTTTGGGATCTCCAATACTCAGTAGCCTTTCCTTGGTATACTAGCTTCAGTGCATCTTACTCACTATCCTTCAGGTATTCCTCCAAGCCCTTTTTTCTTCTTCAGCCATCTGATCTACTTCTGATATTCCATGGCCACCCATTTTCCTTGGTAAGTAATCTGTCAATGCCGTTGCATGGATGAAGGGTATGATTCACTGTCATTATTTTTCTAGTCTTCTTGTCCAGGCCTTTAGTTTTGCTTTAACCCAGTCCACTATTCCAACTGCGTATCCAATGACTGTGATTGCTTTGATTATATTTCCTCAATGGAGTTGGGAGTTTAAGAGCTTCTTCATTCTCTTGATGTATTCATTTCTAACCCTTTTCTTGACTTCACCATGCTTGATGTTGTCAGCATGAAGGGTGCCCAGGTATTTATAGTGATCATCTTCATTCAGTCTCTTGAAGTTATTTCCATAAGACATCTTGATTCCCTCAGTTTTCACTATTTTTCACCTGTGGGTGGTGAGACTGGCACATTTGTCCAATCCAAACTCCATTGCAATATATGGCTGTATATACAGACAGTGTTGAACACCGATTCTATTTCAGATGGGGTTTTTTTCCATACAGCTTCAGATCATCCATATAAAGAAGGTGGGATAGCTTGGCACATTTTCTTTTTTTATGTTTGATAGCCATGGCCTGAGTTATTCAGTACTGTTGAGAGAGGAATCAGTGCAATGATTAACAGTAGCGAGTTTCCTTGGAAAATTCCTGTCAATCTTAACCTCTCCCATTCTATCACCTTTGACCAGCAACAACTGTGACTTCCACTGTGCCATCGATCTTTGCACAAAGCTTCTGATGTTTCTACTGACTTCTGTTATTTCTAGGCACTTGGTTATCCAATCATGTAGCAGGGAGTCAAATGCCTTCTTGTAATCAATCCATGTGACATACAAGTTGGTCTTCCTCTTGCAGATTCCTCTTGCAATCATCCTGCCAGTTAAGAGCTGGTTTGTGATTGCTCCTCTGTTGGGGCAGTTTTCTTTCTGCTCATAGGGAAAGAGCATGTTTTCAACTAGATGCTATTGGACTGGATCACTTACAACATAACAATCATATAAGCAATTAGGCTTTCCACAGGCACAGTAGGAAATCTTTACTCTCTAGACCAGTGTTTCTCAACCTTGGAAACTTTTAAATAAGTGGACTTCAACTCCCAGAATTCCTCAGCCTAACTGGCTGGCACATCTCAACATTGCTAAGGTTGAAAAATACTGCTTATCTAGAATATTCACTGACCTGAAAAAGACAGGTCTAGAAAAAAATGAAACAATATATGCATGGGATCCACCTCCTACAAAAATCAAAACTGTGGGTCTATGCTCCATGATTTAAAAGCTAAATCTTTTCATTCTACCTTTCTAAGTCCAGGGACTTTGCTGGCCCAAGAGATACCTGATCTACGTAGACATAGCAGTTTTTTCTTGTGATGGAAATATTAGTTCCTGCATCACCAGCTTAATTCATTACAGTAAGCATTACACAATCATGCGAACAGCCCATATTCCTCTTAAGTATTAGCAATGAATTGTAACTTAATACTAAAAGTAGACAATAATAAAGACATTTTGTAAAAGTAGACAGGAAAGAAAACATGAATGATCAGCACACGTAAACTCGGGCATTAACTTCAGTGAGACTGTCAACTTTATAGATTACTGCAGTCTTAACAGTTCCATAAAGAGATTCACAAATAGAATATTTATGCTTAGCCTTTAAAACACCTTTCTACATTCTAGCTTAAAATCATCAGCTAGGGCCAATGAGGATGTAAGATAAAGCATACTTATCTGGATTTTATCTGTTTGCTTCGCTGCTTAAAATGAATCTTGCACTCTGTTCCCACAGTGATAAATACACCACTAAAAGCTAGCATGCCTTACATTGAACAAATGCTTGACTATCAAGCATGGAGGAGCTTCCGGGTTGAAAGGATTGGCTGTTTATTCTGATGGGCAGAGTAATGCTCACCATCATTTCAGGCAGAAGGTTCCCACCCGTTCCCAATCCATGCAATTCAGTCCTAGGGCATTTTGCATAATGGGCATGTATTTTACCATTCACTTAAAAGTTCTTCTGCCCAACAAGAATGGAATTTGCATGCTAGGTTAAAAATGGCTACACCAGTGGATTTAAAATGCTGGGATATTTTGCACAATTTCTAAACAAATCTAAAATTAAAGGTCTCTTTTATATAACTAGAAATCTGCAAGGTTGCCTTGGGAAATTTCAGCAACCGGGCAACTGCAGATAAAACATTTCCCTTCTGCTCCCCAGATTCAATTGTTTACCAAAGGTCTTCAGTTTTGACTGACCACTTCCCATTTCACAATCACAAGTGAGAAAATATGTATGAGAGAAATTCCTCCTTTTTGTGCTCATATATTCCATAAATTAGTTTTAGCCTGGAATGAAAATAATAATCAAGTATACAAAGTATCTTTGAACAAACATTTTAACACTAGGAATGCCTTCAGTGGCCTTTTAGAATTGTGAACTGCAGACCAGTTTGCATGTTTTTAAGACCCCTTTTTTCCCTAAATATTAATAATTGAATTGTATAATATTACTTAAATGGACGAGGCTTCTTTTTGTTTATCGTGCACTTGGGTTACATTACAGCACCTTGAAGAGTACTGTAATTGGAAAAATTTAATTCAATTTTTCCCCTGCCTTTTAAAATATGTTGATGTAGTTTTGTCGCCTTTTGCAACGTTGTCCCTGACATGCCATTGAAATCCTGCTACTGTTCTATCAAAGCTGAATTCCATAGCAAAGAGATAATTTTCAACTCTTTTATGTTTATTCTGAAGGAACTTAAAAGCAACAAACAAAGTCAAATGTGTGTAGCTTTTTCACCTCTATAATTGTAAAGATGTAACTTTAATTCATATTGCTGGCTATCTAGCAAAAATTGCACTGCCCTCTACATCACTGGATCTTAGAAATGGTTCAGAAGCAAAAACTCTTGATTTTCTGGACAGGAAAAAGCCTTTTTAGCACACAAAGCAATAAAAATGCTTTTGTAATGGCTTTCAGAGCCAATGTGTTCTGCATTGACAGATTTCTCGCTACATATTACAAGGATGATTGCGGACTTATGAATTACCAAGAATCTGCAACTCATTTTGGGAAATCATTTGATCACACAATTGGTGTAACGTAAAAGGATGGCGGTCATATAGAGAGATAGTTTTAAGCAAATGCAAGAAAAAAGTGATTATTCTTTATTTACCATAGCATATCCCAAATATACATAATCCTGGATGTGAGGCTGCTTCAGTTCAAACAATGGCAATTTTTTCTCTTGCTACATTAACTGAGAGGCAAATTAGTATTTAGCACATCTTTATAGAATTTTAAGCACGATCTCTTAAATTGGGCATTATGTACGGGAGCCATTCAGCCTAGGCTATTAGAGCAAGCACACACTCTTGATGCTCCAAATTCAGTACATTACATTTCTACATTTTTTTATTTTTTAAAAAATTACAAGTGTCACTCACTACCTGTTAGAAGAACGAAAGAAAGAGGGAGAACTAAAAATGGAGTGCCAGGAAAACAAGACAATATGAGACAAAAATGAGCTTACGTACAATATTGGGAAGCTGCTGGGCCAATTCACTGAGCTCCCTAAACCACCGCATAATATCTGAAAAACACTCTATCGTAACAAGCATGCATTTTAATCAAGGGACAAAAATGTATCAAGTAACATGTACTTCCAATCTATTCTACTCATTGATTCTCCCACTAAATGTAATTAAATATTTTTAACTGAAAGCTCAATGGATAGTTTCTTACAGTCAGATATTATTACCGTAATTTCACTGAGACTTATTTTCAAGTGATTTTTCTCTTTCCTTTCTTGTTTGCTACATTTGCCAGTCCTCCAGAGAACTTTTAACAATTAAATCGAAAGCCGTGTAAAAAATTCTGACATTACTGATGATAAAATGTGTGACTTCTGAAGACGTTTGCTATTTTAGTTGCGATGTTCCACTGAGTGTTTTGGCTGTACCTTTGACACTTCCTTGAGAATACTATGTTGCTCCAGCAACCATTCCTATTTATTCCGGGATCCTGGGCAAACAACATCCTAAGCTTGATGAAGGTTATTCTGGCAATTGTGATGCTTAAGCACAGGTTAATTATTACAGCATGCCAAGCAACCACTCTTAAGATTTCCATCATAGCACAAAATCCTTATTTGCTACAAATAGAATCATTATCTGGTGAACGGTTTCTAATATAGTTGTGATGTCTAAATTGATTGCTCTAACTGCATAGGAGGTCTTGCCAAATCCAACATCTTTTAGCTAGATGTATCTTCATATCTTCATTAACACTCTACTGTCAATCACTTATTTAAAATATCAGTGGGGTGTGTTTTTTTTTGCAAATCAGAAAATGAATGTAAATATTAGAATAGCCAATAGAGTTAAAAGAGGGCATAAGGTGGAATTTTGCACCCATGAATCCAAGTGCTCTTTATCGGAGGAAAACCCTTTATTCTAGAGACTGATTCTGCATTCTGCAAAGACCCTGTAAAGCTATCCAGAGATATTTTTTTTCTAACTGGATTAAAAACAATCCTCAAATGTGCTGAGTTTAGATTGCTTGCAGTTAGAACTAGGTTTCAACTAATATATAAGAGACATTTTGGTCCCAAAAATTCATGTTTTGTTGCAGAAACAAGTTGTTGAAAGAAGGAAACTGTTGAAAGAAGAAGACACACTGGTGTCAGTGTTCCAGGCAGTTTAGTGAAAAGAAGGTGATACTGGCAACTTTTAGTATTTGTTTCTTTGTCAAATTATATATTGTCCATCGCACTCACACAATAATTCTTTGTGAATATTCCCTTTTTAAGCTTATCATCCTTTTTATGCTTAAATGGAAGAAGCCTCTTATCTAAACTCTTAAGAGCAATCACAGAATGTGTGTCCATGAATATCTTGTATTTCAATATTCTCAGTATTACTGAACTTTGATAACTTTATAAGATGTGTGGAGTTCAAATCCCAGAATTCTTTAGTGAGCATGGCTAGCTGGAGAATTTTGGGAGTTGAAGTCCACCGATCTTAAAATTGCCGAAGTTGAAAAACACTGCCTTAGAGAATATTGTAATACAAGATACACCCACACGTGCGCTAGGATTGCTCTTAACGAGTCTAAGTAAGAGGCTTCTTCTATTTAAGCATAAAAAGGAACAGCTGTGGCAGAGGCAAGAGGGAAGTGGCTAACCTAAATGAAGGGACTGTTTCTGCAACCTAGACTAGATTGGGACACAGCAAAGGTGCAAAAGAAATTTGTATCAAGCCCTATGAACTTCTGTGCTCTGACAGAATCAACCTGGAAAATGAATTTCCAAAGGATTTTACAGCATCCAAGTGGTAACCCGCAATAGTAAGGGTACCATTCTACCATGCAGGATCGAAGAAATTATGTCTGATCTATTATTCACAGAATTGTTTTTTGCCTGCAGGAGCAGTTGTAAATTAACTACTTAAAAGTTCCATAAAGGCCATAAAGAAAAGAAAAGCCTGCCAATATGTTTAACTCACTCAGATTGAAAAATATATAAAGATGGGGTAGGGGGGTTACATTTTGAACACCATCATCTGGATGTATGAAGGTTCACCAGATGTGATCATTATTCTGCTGACAATTTGGTCACATGCTAAGGGAAGTCAAGGTGAGTTAAGAGAACCCTAATCATACTCTGCTCCCTCCAGTACAGCTGTCACTGCCACCACCATCGCCCATTCAGATGGGTAAAGATGACCGAATGCATCTAGATGGCTCACTATCTGGCTCAGAAAAAGAGCCACATGACCTGGGGTGCCATCAAAAGAAGCTTGAATGGGTGGCAGTCCCCATGCAGGCAGCAGCCACGTGCCCATCTGCTGAGACCCGGTGCAGGAGAAGGTGAGGATTGGCCCCGGCCTACCGGAACCCCTTGCGTCATCTGGAGAATCCCATGTGGTGTCTGCTGCTGGGATACTGGAGTTGGAGGAGCCAATAAATAGGTTGAGGTTCCTTTCGGTGCTTTTCTGCCTGGCTCACTCCATCTGGGCGATCATATAGTACGATTACCTTCCCCCTTCACTATTATAGAATATCCTCTCTCTCCATATTTGTCCCTTATAATATCCATGGTCATGCTGCCTGCCTCTGTCAGATAGCTGCTGCCAGCCTCCTCCAACCAGCGCCTCTCCTTCCAGGCTTCATACAAAGAGTCTGGCCCCTGAAGCTTCTGCTGCTGCATTGCTGTGCTATGGAAAGGGAAACCTGACAAGCCCTCCTCCTCCGTCGTTTTCCTGGTTTTGCGTTGGACCACTGGTTGTGCTTGGCTTTCCCTCCACTCCACAACCGTCTCTCCCTCCAAAACAGCTGCACCATCCGGGCCCAGCTCTTCTGTTTCTCCCCCCGCAGCACCTTCTAGCCCTTCCAAACCATCACAGCTTTTCTCCTCCATTCCGCACCTACCCGAGATTCACGAAGAGGTAAGGATCCCGTTTTTCTGTCAAGGCTGATTTGTTGTGGTCAAGCACGAGCACACATGCAGTGAGATTTCTCCAGTCGTGGTTTAATGCCCTAACCCAACACAAACAGTCCTTTGCAGTTAAGCTCACTCCAAAGCGAAAACAAAAATGGAATCAAATATCCCGGGCTAAAGCATCTGTTTATATATTTCAATCCACACCCACCACCATGTAACACCCCACCACCAATCAAACATCGGCATGCAGTTCCGGCCGCTCCCTCCAGCTGCTCTTCCGGAACACCGAACAGACCAGGATTCCCTGACTTGTCACCTCCCACATCATATTCTATCACCGGAGTGTACGTGTATGTAAGTGTCGGTCGGGGGACCAACAGTTTGCCAATAGTTTCACCTATCCCATCAAGGAGGTCCTCACTAGAGAATGATTCAGTTTGGTACTTACCGTGAACCTCCATTCTCCATGGGCTCCATGATGGGATTGGTGCCCCACCCTCTCGACCTAACTCTAGGGGTTTTGATACAGTTGATATTATGGTTTGCCTGTGCTGTTTTCTTGGACATTGTCAGTTGTTTCTTCTCCATTGTAGGCCTTCCACACGCAGTTGCGTTGGCCAGTTTATTTCTGTCAATAAAATTTTGGTCAAGAAGTGGTGTCTCCCAGGTTTCTCCAGTCCTTTTTTTCAAAGTATAATTCATGCCTTTCTTTGGCTACGGAGGTCTGGGACACTTGGAGGAGTTCCACCCCTTAGAAACAATTTCCTGGTGGATTAGAGGAGCTCCATCCAATAGTTTCACCAATCCCATCACTGAGCCCATGGAGAATGGAGGTTCACAGTAAGTACCAAACCAAATCATTTCCAATATTACCACTATTATTCATTCCAGTACCTTTTCTACATAATTCCTTCCAAACCATTTAAATATTATTCACCATCTCAATTAACTTTAACATACTGTTATTTTGAAGTCTAGACATTCCTTTATCATAGAATCTCCATTTTTAAATGTATCATTTGTAATCTTTATCACATTCTCTCTATAAAATAAAAGGAGTTTAATTCTAAATAACATTTCTCTATTTATATAATTATATTTCAATGTTAATAATAATAATAATATTTATTCATTCCAATTTCATTCCTAAATAGTCCATTTTAATTCATTTCCCCCCTTTTACCATCTCCCTTTTATTAAATTCCCTATCTTCCCTATCCTATCATCAATATGATAATACAATAATACTCATAATGTTAATTCAATATACTAATCACTGTATGAATTCATTATTTAAAAAAATATGGTATGTAGATTATATATAAGAAATATTTGCCTTGATTTCTGTAACTTCTGATCCTTCTTCCTTTTATTTATGTATTCTTGTTGTTCTTATTATTTTACTTTCCCACCTCTAATTTAGCTGTTCTTTAATGCCTTTTAGCCATCATCCCTTTCCATTTTTGAGGCAATCAATAACAATTTTTTAATCTTGCTCCCATGCTTTCCATCTCTATACCCATTTTGTTATTTCATCCATTGTTTAAATCCATTCCCCCCACCTTTTTTTTGGCCATCATCCATCTGTTTCTCCAGGCTTCTTTTCTGTTGCACTTGCCCAGTTTGTGTGTTCCTCTGCATTGTCAGCTTTCTCATGTCATTCAGACACCAACTTTTCTTTGTTTTGTTTGAGGTTCCATTTTTTTCTCTTTTTCATCTTATCCAGTTTTTTCACCCTTAAGAAGTCATTTCTTCTTTTTTGTTCACCTTTTGATTGCTGCACTAATTCTTTGGTTTTCTGAGCTGGTTCAATGTGACTATGTCTCCAATGTCTCCTCCTTCTCATCTTCTGGGTTCTGCTTGCCATTTTCATTTTCAATATTATTTTCTGTGTCCCGCCTTATCATCTCCAATTCCAATTCCATCATTCTCCACAACACAAAAAGAATTGTATCAATTGCTTCATCCCATCTGTCCATTTTCAAATTGGTTACAAAATATTTCAAATTCAAACTCTCAGTCTTTTTCTACTTGCATGGGAGACACTCCATCCTTGCAAAATCGAAAACACTCTATTCCAATAATTGTTAACATAAAAGCAAATTTCTCACCCTCTGCAGGCTCTGTTTGTTTCACACTGTCTTTCTCTACTCTCCAGCATACCTCTTAAGCCCGGAGTGGCTTCGGCTTCATGGCAGCCATTTCTTCCACCTCTTCATCTGCCATCGGCTACAGGGATCTCCGAATGGGAAGGGGAGATGCGGCTCCCCCCAATTTGTCAAACTGTTCCCCCTCACTTTGTTGCCTCTTTGGGGAGACTTAGACTCCTGGGGGAGCCCTTGGGCAGGGAATCCTGGAACAGTTCCACCAAGGTCACGGGCCCAGCATCCAGGTCCGCTGAAGACCAAACCAGAAGCCCACTAATGCAGTGACTTTGAGCAACTTACAGTATAATAAAAGTTAAAATGTGCAACAAATAATTAAAATAGAATAAGTTAAAAATTAAAATTAAAAACCAAAGTGAAGGACAGTTTGGGAAAGGATTTTTCATATCCCATCAGCTAACCATAATGTAGTGGGCCCCTGTTCTGTAGTGAGTGCAATTAGTCTCTGCCCCAGTGATGCCATTGAGGTGATGTTTTGGTGCCTGGAGGCTGTGGGGATCTGGATGGGGACAAACAGGCTCAGGTTCAACCCTGACAAGACTGAGTGGCTGTGGATCTTTCCTCCTTGAGGTCCAGTTGATTATCCATCTCTGACCCTGAATGGGGAGACAGGGACCCCCTCAGAACAGGTGCACAACTTGGGTATCCTCCTGGATCTGCAGCTGCAGCTGGAACAGCTTCTGGCAGTCATGGCCAGGGGGACCTTTGCACAGGTTTGCCTAGTGCACCAGTTGCACCCCTTCCTGAACCAGGAGGCTCTCCTCACAGTCATTCATGCCCTTATCACCTTGAGGTTGGATTACTGCAATGTGCTCTACAAGGTGCTATCCCTGAAAAGCATTTGGAGGCTCCAGTTGGTCCAAAATGCATGAGTGATTATGGGTGTATCTTGGTAACACTCACATACCACCACTCCTGCGCGAGCTGCACTGGCTTCCAATAGGCCTCCAGGTGCAATTCAAGGTGTTGATTATTACCTTTAAAGCTTTACATGGCTTAAGACTTGGTTATCTTTGAGACCGCCTCCTACCACCGTATGCCTCCCAGCACCTGGTTAGGTGCCACAGAATGGGCCTCTTACAGGACTCATCAGTCAAGCAATGCCAGTTGGCGGGCCCGTGGGGAAGGGCCTTCTCTGTGGCTGCACCGACTCTCTGGAACCAATTACCCCCAGAGGTACGGACTGTTCCCAATCTGCTGGTCTTCTATTGAGCTGTCAAATCTGGCTATGCCAACAGGCTTGGGGCCGGTGATTTTAAGATGATTTTAAGATGTATGTAGATATATTAAGATGAATGTAGTTTAAATTTTAAATTTTTGATTGTGGTCTATTTTGCTTCTATTTTTATATCTTGTTATTGTTGTTTTGATTGTTGTAAGCCACCTAGAGTCCTCCGGGAATTGGGCGGCCCAGAAATGTGATAAATAAATACATAAATAAATAGTCTGGTGTGATTTTTGCAAATAGGTGAGTAGCAATAAATATTCTGTTCTAATTAACTGACAGTTATTTTGGTTCCTTGCTCCTGGCAAGAACCCTATTTCAGATAGGAAGGTTTTAAACTTGAAAATTATAGCTTTAGACAGGAATGTTTTCCCAATTATATTGTTTTCAATTTCCATTGCATTTTTATCTTTTCCTAGCATCTGTTCTAATATGTGATTTTGAATCTTTTGTCTTGATTTTGGAGGAAGAATGTATTGTGGGAGGACTTTGATTTCCTTTCCATATAGACAATCTAAGTTTAAGTCATTCCAAAATCAATGTTCTAATCACTCTTTGGCTATTTTCAAATAACAATGTTTTTCCTTAAGTTCTTAAACTTTCATGAAACTGCTTTAAGGAAAATCACCCAGTATAATAAAATTTGTCCTTCTAAAGGCTTTTAACACCCCAAAAAGCAGTTTACAAGCCAAATCCAGTGAAAGTGGTTAAGAAAGGAAGTGGGTGAACCCAATGATGCTTTGAAGGCTCCAAACCGAGGGTTGGGCAAAGCTGACTCCCAGTTCCCAGAGTTTAAAAACCATGCCAGGATTGTTGTTTTATGGTCTCTTCACAGGGAATATCTGTATGAAGCACTGTGGACAATCCCAAGTCCTTTCTTCAATCAAAAAAGGAGTTTGGAAACTGATTTGTTCACCAGTTCCCCTTTTCAATGCAGTCATTCTTCCCCATAAATGAATTTCATTAAAATATTTATTAATTGTGTTTGATGATATAGTTTAAGGTCTGTAGGCATTCTTCTAATATAAACACACATTTCACTTTGATGCATGGTAGCCCACGTTGAATGGATCACTGTGGTTTTATATGTATTGTGAATCACTTTAACCAAGATTGTTTTGAAGAGCAACATATCAGTTAACCTAATCTAATATATTTACTGTTCATTCTTCTCAGCAGTGGTGTCGAGCCCTGTCCTGGCACAGTCCTGGCTCTGACAGTATTCACAGACAGCATTATAATCCAAGTTTGCTTTGTCGTGCAAGATTTCCTGACACTGGATGTGGATGTGGTATGTAGCAATGTGAGTGGGCCAATCATGGGTGAGGGATCCTGGGCACGATATTGTGTGGGCTGTTTAAAGGGCTTACGGGACCCATTATTCCCATTGCTGACTTTATTTTGGTCTTTGTGACATGCCAATCACTCACTGCTTTTTTGTGAGTCAAGAGGTTGCGGACAGAAAGTCAGCAATCCCTCCACTTTAAACTAAACCATCTTTCGGCAATACCTGTATCCCAGGGCTCCGGTGGAACAGCAATGGCTGAAGGTGGTGTGCTGGCTGCTTTGGTGCCTGAGGAGAGCCAAAAGGCTCTGAAGGAGCAAGAAGGGGCAACAGGAGGAGATACGGTGACTGTTGATGTGGTGGAAACTTTGCAGCTGTTGCCCAAGGCTGTGAAAGGGGGAGCGAGCCAGGAAATAGAGCAGCAGGTGTTACGGCTGAAGATTTGTCCCACAGCGAGGGAGAGTCTCACAGTGAGGGCGTTGGAGGATACGGGCTCTGGACAGGTTTCCCCTCCCCAGGGGATGGCTAATAGACAACATGCTAAGCCTGGTTGGGAGGGGGAGTTCCATGATGGTGAGATGACTGGAGAAGGGCTGGCTTCCCCCAGGGCACGGCAGTCTAGCTGACAGCCAATTATGACTATTTGGGAGGACTTGGCACCTATTGGAGAATCAACAGGACTGAAGTGGTATCAGAGTCCAGGAAAACACGAGGCTGCGGAATGGAGAGCCTGTCGATGGGATGAAGAGGAAGGAAGCATATTAACTGACCCAGGAAGTGGGACTTTTGAGATACTAAGGGAAAGATTTGGAGAAATGGGTTATAGACAACAAAACACATATGATGCTTATAGCAGGGCCTCGGAGATGGGATATAGCCAGGGGACTGAGGAGGTTGTTGCTGGTAGAGGGAATGGGCAAAAGAACATGCGGCTCGAACCTGGTTGGAGAAGTCCCGCAGTGGCAAACACCACAAGCCAATTCCAATGAGACCTATACCATAGACGACGTGGGGCTTGGCAGAAGTCATGGTACTGGCCATAGCAGGTTTATGCCAGTGGGTCAGGGTTTGGGATATAGGAGAGTGGCTGCATGTAACCAATATGGGAGTCCACCACCACCCTGCTGGTCAGTTTTGACAGAAACCTGGCCCATGTTGCGATGTTTATAAGCCGTGTTATAGGGTATATAGACAGGCATTATAATGCATTCCCCTCGGAATAGGCAATGGTGGCGCTTATAATAGGATGTATGGAAGGGGAAGTGGTTGACTGGGCTGCTGATCTGCACAATACACATGCCTTTGAGTTAGGGGATTTAGGTCTCTTTCTAGAAAGCCTAAGAACGTGATTTGAAGATGTGACCCAGTTCCACCAGGCAGCCAGTGAGATAGTT
>JANHGC010002628.1:394120-410628 GCA_027560395.1 Boaedon fuliginosus | reverse complement strand
TTCCGTCTTTTCTTTCTCTTTCTCTCAATCTTTCTCACGTTTTCTTTCTTTCTCTCTCTCTCTCTCTTTCTTTCTTTCTTTCTTTCTTTCTTTCTTTCTTTCTTTCTTTCTTTCCCTGCCACAGAAGGGTGGTTCTGCCCACAACTGCGGCCAGCTGAAGGTGGGCCAGGTGATCCTGGAAGTCAACGGCACGGCCCTCCGCGGCAAGGAGCACCGGGAAGCCGCTCGTATCATCGCCGAGGCTTTCAAGACGAAAGAGAAGGATTACATCGACTTCCTCGTCACAGAATTCAACGTCGCACTTTAGGGGGTCTGGAAGACCCTGGAGCCAAAAGACCAAGAGACGGGAGGAAAGAACAGGGTTACGAGAGGTCTGGTGCATCTAGTCACGTGCACACCTGTACACCCAGGTAGAGCCTAGACAGGATTTCTCTCTGAGCAAATTTGGGATTGGATTGACCTCTCTTCAGCATAATTTCTCTCTGCTAAGTGCCCTGACTTCTAAAGGCTCCCAAATAGACCTTGAAATGCCCATCATCCTTCTTCCCAGGGATCATCCTTAACAGAGAGGAGTGGGGGGCACCTGTTTTCCAAAGCCCACGACGGCCAGATGAGGAACAATGGATGGAAATTGATCAAGGAGAGAGAGAGAGATTCAACCTGAAAATAAGGAAAAACAGGACCGCCATCTGTCAGAAATGGTGTAGTGTCTCTTGCTTGGGCAGCAGTGGAGGGTTGGACTAGATGACCTACAAGGTCCCTTCCAGTTCTATTCTGATTAATTGATTCATCCTAGAAATAAGGAGAAATTTTCTGACAGGGAGAGCAATCCACCCATGGAACAGAAGCTGCCTTCAGAAGTTGTGGGAGCTTCGTGCCTGGAGGCTTTCAAGAAGAGACTGGACCGCCATCTGTCAAGAAATGGTGTAGGGTCTCCTGCTTGGGTGGAAGGGGGTGGTTGGACTAGATGACCTGAAAGGTCCCTTCCAACTCTATTAATCTATCATCTAGTCGGTAAAACCACCAGTTAGCTCCCTTCTCTCTGCTCCTTTGCCTCCGTGTTCGAATAACCTGGCACAAGACCTGCCTGAAAAGGCCACCTGCTCTCTCTCGTAGCTCTTCCTACCTTCTTCCCCTTCTATCTTACGGGAACATCTTAAGATCACGGCAGGTCCCAGAAATTTGGGCAGGAGAAGGTCCGGGCACCGTCAGAGGGAAGTGGAACCATCGGTGGATTCTGGCGCAGACATTTTCAAATTTCGTCCTTGTGATGGATGCCTCTGGAGTGACCCTGCCCAGATTCCGCCTTGTCCCTAGCCAATCATGGGGGAACCCTTCAAGATTTCACTATATGTACATAAAAGAGAGACTGTGGTTTAATTTTTCAATAAACATGTTAGAAAAAAAAAACGTGGCTGTTATTTGGTTACACCAGCTTTTCCACCACCATGTAAAACTCTAGAAAGAGTGCAGAGAAGAGCAACAAAGAGGATTATTTATGTATTTATTTTTATTTATTTTGATTTATTTTGATTTATTTATTTTATTTATGCATTTATGCATTTATAAATAAAATAACCCCGTTGTTAAGCAGGCCCGGCTTTCCCGTGGGCTTTGCTGGTCAGGAGGTTGCAAAAGGGGTTCCCAGGACACTCCATCGGTCGTAAGTACGAAACCATTTTGCCCAGCGTCCAGATTCGGATCACCTGATAGCGGAAATCCTGTGAAGGTCACCACTGTAAAAAATGGTCTTCGGTCCCTTTTTTTCAGGGCCCCTTTAACTTTGAATGGTCACTAAATGAACCGTTGCAAGTTGAGGACTTCCTGTACAAGATATTCCGCTCTTGAAGTCCAAACAACCTGTCTTAATGTCTGGGGAGATTCTCCATCCTCCAGGTCCTGGTTGTCCCAAAGCTGCTCTTCTCCTCTCCGTCTCTCTGCAGCCAGGGCTCCTGGAGCCAACTTCGCATCTAATCCGGGTGTCGAAGAGCGCCCCGACCTTGGGCATTGCCATCGAAGGGGGTGCCAACACGCGGCAGCCCCTGCCCAGGATTGTCACGGTCCAGGTATGGATTCAGGGGTTCCTCAAGGAAGTGGGGTTCCCTGGCCCTCGGAAAGGACATCCAAGGAAGTTCTCTTTGGTCAAGAAAGGTTAGGAAAATGCTGGAGACGGTTTTTCTCCATGGCTTTGCTCTTTTAGACCAGTCCTGGCCTTCAAGAACCAAAGAAAAGACCTTTGTAAGATAAACCTCTCAACTCCAACAAAACTATTCAATTGTTCTTTCTTTCTTTCTTTCTTTCTTTCTTTCTTTCTTTCTTTCTTTCTTTCTTTCTTTCCTTTCTTTCTCTTTCTTTCCCTTCCTTCCTTCCTTCCTTCCTTCCTTTCTCTCTCTCTCTAAAAATCTTTTTATATGTTAACTTCTTTTGGCTTCTTTTGAAAGTGCTAAAATTATATAAAAGAATGAAGAATATAATTTGTCACTGCTGTTAGTGGTCCTTTGTGTACCACTTTTTGCTTTCTAGATAGCCTAACTGTGCAAAATAAAAACACAATGTATTGGCATTCCAACTGGAAGTCTTGTGAGATTTTAATATTCTTTCCTCAAATCTTACCAAATTCAGAGGGGGGAAAGCAAATTTTTACCAGCTTGACTACAATCTATTTGCCATTGTGCTAATTAACACGCAATAGTGTTATAAAATCAATGCAAACAAATGCAGCCCAACTATTCCACAGAGACACATTTGCTATATCTGATCCATGATCAGAGATATGGTCACATCAATAATAAGCAGGAAATGCAAGTTCCAAATTGTATGGATCACATTCAATTGAAACAGTGCTAGGACTAAAGGGCTCTTATGCCAATTTGAACATCTGGATGGAGTTCTACTGCAAACAATATAATAAAAACTGCTTCAATGAGTAACAACTTTGAAAGATTCTTTTCAGCCTTTGTTTTATGTTTTCTAAAGTATTCTGTTCTCAGATGCTAAAAACAAATGGTTTAAAATGTATGCATTTTTAAAAAGAGAGTGTTCATTATGTCTAATGAAAGTTTTTTAAAATACTCTCTTTTATTTTTGAACATTCAAATTCTATTTAGATTCCCAGTAAAAGGACTACAATAGAGGAATCAATGGGTTGCAGGAATAAACTTAGATTAGACTCCAGATGGTAAAACAGTACTATATGAACATTTTGGGAAATGACTAGATAGAATTAACTGCATATTTTGTAAGAGCTGCTATGTGATTAAGAAACAATTTTCCTATGGATATGTGTTAAATTTAGTATTCTATACTTAGGATATATCTCCCAGGTGAAGGCAATACCTTTCTGGTTAGTCTTAGTCTAATAATAGTGTCTTTATGTTATCTATATGGCATCCAATCTAGGCATCTCCTCCACCCAGCAGTAGGTGCTTCTATGTCTGTTTGCCCTAGCAGAAAATAATTTTATCCTTCTTCAATATAACTTTATCTGTAGCATGGGATGTTTCTCGAGGAGTGTGTAGGTGTTATGCCAACATTCACAAAACTATGTTCTGTAAAGTTCCAATCTGTAGTTTCTAAGGATATTATAGAGAGCCTAGCTATACAAAATAAAGGCACAATATATTAGCATTCTAACTGGAAATCTTATGAGATTTTGATGATCTCTCCTCAAGTCTTATTAGAATTTAGAATGGGACACCAAAATGTGTAAACATGATATTTAATTATTTTTAAATTAATGCTTATTTAATTTGTGGATCTAATAGCTCCATCTTAGGGGAGTCACTTATGCCATGATGTCCATTACTGACATTTGGTTTACATAGCGGTTTTTTAAAGCTTTTAATTATTATGTAGGGGTCTTCATAATGGAAATGTTGGGAATCACTAAGTTGTAGAACTACGAAGAAGCAGAAAGGAGAAGAGGTTGATGTGTTTTTTAAAAAAAATTAGATAACACAGGACTGTTGAAAAGTCCCAAACTCTGAAACACTCTTACTAATGACTAGTTTCCTTGTTTCAATGACAAGACTCTGAAGAGAGTAAATGTATCTATGGTAGGATCAGCATAATTGTAAATTGGAAGTACAGATCGAGGGTGTAAGTACTGTGGAGATTATATATTCATCTGCTTTTTAGCTTTTCAGAGACTGATAAAATTCCCTAAATCTGTCATTTTCCATCACAAAGAAGGAAGCAGAAATAATTTTTTCGATCAAGAAAGTTGAGGAGCTGGTTGGTATGTATTGCAGAAAGTATCCCACAAAACTAAGCAACCTGGTGACAGTTGAGACATCTGATGAAGAAGAAGGATGAAGAGGAAAAGGGTGTTCAGAGTCCCCTTGCTATGTCCTGCCACACAGGCAATGTTGGGTCACATAGGAAAAGAAGCCAGAGAATCTCCCAATTGCTGCCCTGAAAGTACCTTGAGTTAAATCTGTATGTATAGCACCACTGTGGGGAATGTGCAGTTTATGTCATCACACTTTTCTGCCAACTCAGCAACAGAAGGAATGTGCATTAATACTACTAGGAGAAACTGCCCCATATCGCTCATCGAAGTTACAAAGTGCTGAGCTGAGTGATTGCAAAATGGTTTGATGAGATGCTGGCAGCAAAAGAAGTTTCTCTTTCGGATAAATAGCAACTGATGAGGTTTTTATTGGTATCTTAGTCCAAGTGGAGCATTACTACCCCACTTTTCCTTTGTATCATTCTATTGGCATTATCTCTAGCAATTAAATTTAAGAGACAATATTATCTTCATGTAGAATCTGCCATGTTTTTTTTTTTAATGACATCTGCTGGCTAGAGAAGGCAATTTTGTAACACTTTTTTTTTTGTTACCATTCCTCCTAAAACTGAATTATTTCTAAATTTCACTGCCGTTCTCCTTTACAGTTTCTTCTATTAGTTATGCTTCATGCACTGATTAGTGTAAAATAACATTGACAACGATAATCCTAAATGAAGTTTTGATATTTTTTTCTCATCAACTGTTATTAGGAGTTAGCCACGTTTGTTTTGCTGTTTTGTGTTTTGTACCCTGGCCAGGCAGCCTTCTTGTCAGCCTCAGTTCAATGAAAAGGTCATAGGAATTTTAATCTAAGAATGTGAGTTTGAAGTCCTTACTCCTGTATAGATGCATCAAGTATATTGTGGGTGTTTCCTTACTTAAAATAAAAGGGAACTTATTTTCTCTCTTGGATTTTAAGGAAAGCTATGGGAATTGGATATGATATGAACAAGGCCCTTTCCTAAATCACCCTTAAAAATGAGAGAGGAGCCACTTGCTGCTGCTACATTTGGGCAATCTGACAATGGGACTTTTACTTTCATACATTTACATGTAAATCTTCTTGAGCTTTCTTTTCATCTTGTGACAGAGATAGAACTAAATACAAATTACTAGAGCAAACTCATGGCTCTTTTTCTTGGGCATGTCCAAACTCAAATATGTAAAGATCACAATTATGTAGGAACTTATTTATTATATGTTTATCCTGCCTTTATTACTTTGCAAGTAACTAAAGGCAGAAAACATGTACAGTATCCCTCCTATTTTCCCCATAAGACTGTGAGGTAAATTGGATTGAGAGAGAGAAAGGACTGGCTCAAAGTCACCCAGCTGGTGAATGGTGACATTGCTAAAATTATACTGCATACGTGTAATTACACTGGTTTTAGAAACAGTCAGAAACAGTAGGTAGTATCCAAGCAAGTATATATGGCTCTTTCCTGGCCCATGCTGGTGTGGACAGATACCAAACTAGTATAATTACAGGAAATGTAAGATAATTTTAGGAACTTTACATAATTATGTGGGTGTAGCTTTCAAATATTTATAGAAAGAGTTACATTAAGACTTGGTCTGGTGTTTCTGACATGATGCACTGAAACAGGGGTCCCCAATCCCCAGTTCGTGGACTGGCCATGGTCCATGGCATGCCACAAACCAGTCTGTGTAAACAAGTGAAGTCCCAAAATGAAGTCCCAATCATGGGTAGTACATGAAACCACACACCCTCTGATCTGCAGAGAAACCTTTCTCCATAGAACCAGTCCCTGGTGCCCAAAAGATTGGGGATCACTGCCCTGAGGTATCAATATGCATTTACAACCTCCATTGGAATTGCTAGGATTCCTGACCAATTTAGCTTCTTAAAAATTTCCATTTAATACATTAAATGGAAAGCTAATTACAGAGCAAAGGAACACATTACTTATAATGATCTGGGTTCCATCTCTGCCCCATAGGTATTCTACGAAATCCAAAATGAGGAATTGCAGTCTACTGTACTTAGTTAGAACCAGAACTGCTCCCCAAAAGTAAATTGATATGTAGTAAGCAGCATCCCTACCTGTCTGCCTTCCAGTAAGTAAGTGCTTTGTGACTGCCATGTACAAAATGGCAGTCATCATCTGTGAGCAATCTTACAACGCTGTAATAAATTCAGGGATGTTCACTGGCTCTAAAGGGTTGTGTACAGCTTCAAGTTTGAAGATGTATGCTTGTTTTTTTCTCCTAGTTAGTTTTCATACTTGGCATCAGTCTGAACTTTAAAAAAATATAACACTAACTTCTGCACTTGTGGGAGTACACACAATAAAGATAGAGCAAAAGGTAAAAATAGATTACCAGAGACACAGAAAAAAAGTCTGGGGAAAAAAAGGGCCAAGCGTATGGAAAAGATAGATGTGTGGACCTACGTTGAAATGTTTCTGATTCTACAGCTTTTTTATCTCCTCCCCCAAAATTATACTAATCTTCAATTCAAGATTCCTGCTCCCCCACATTTTAACTGAGAATTACCTCTTTTCCAAAAGTATTTTTGGGGTAACTGAAAAGCATTTATAAACATTGTATTGTGTTTTTGAAAATATTTTCTGAAGACAGATTAAAACAAATAAAAAAATATACTGGAATTATATATATTTTAAAATCTTTATCTTATACCGAAGAGTCTATCAGTGTCTTTATTTATTTTATTCATATTCAATGCAATTGTTTGGGTCATGTGAACTTGATTTACAACCTTTTGACAAGCAGTCAATGGGGAAGCTATATTCACTTAACAATCATATTAGTAACTTAGTAACTTCAGTGATTCACTTAACAACTTTGTAAGAAAGTTCATAAAATGGGGCAAAATTCACTTAACAAATGTCTCACTTAGTAGCATAAATTTTGGGTTCAAATATGGTCATAAGTCTAGGACTACCTGAATTTGAAAGTTTTATTGTAACACTCTAAACTGAAATAAAGGATTAAAGAGCAATGTTGTGTGAGAATATAACAGGAGATTCTCATTCCAACCCATGAAGGAATCAATAGGAACAAATTTCTTTAATGTGCTTGGATGACTATTTCCAAGCTTTCAATTGCTTCCTACTAATTAATTAAATTCAAAATAAAAGCCATGAAAAATCACCAACATAATTGAAGCTGTGTAAAATGAAAAATAAAGAAATTCAGGAGCAAAATATTTTAATACTAAATTTAACAATATTTTCAGCAAAGGTTACTGTTTGTACCTTTGAGCATTTTGTCTTGTTCTGCTTGTAGTTCTGCAGCTACAGTTTATAAAATGTTTTTTGTCACTGTCTCTCTTTGAAGCCCGGTAATTTTCAAAGTCAATCTGTAATTCAGAGAATAAACAAATTCAGAGAATACCAAGAACTCCACAGTTCAGATTTGACATTTTTAATCCACCCATTTTTATTACAATAATCTCATTTAATTGCTTTTATACCCTTCAATTTGCTTTCATTTTAGGAAAGTGGGTTTTACCACTTTTAATAAATGGGTTAATGAAGTTTGATTCGACTCAAAACGAACTTAAGAAACATACTTTTTTTCCCATCCACATAGAATACAAACAGAATAGGAGAAACTCTTTTTTAAAATGAAGTATACGAAATTTAGAACGTTGTTAATTTTACAACTAAATTAATGACCTGAATTTCTCTACTGATTCCCAGGAGCAGCTCCTATAAAAAGCGTATAAGAAAGACAAAACCGGCTACTCCTCGAACCGCTGCCCACTCGCCCCGCTCTTAGTCGTAGCGGCCTGACGTCAACCATAGAAATGAAAGGACCTCCCTCCGACGCGGCGCTGTCCTGCCTTATTTCTCGGCTTGGAACATGGCCGCCCTAGCAACGCCGGCGCTGGAGGGGTGGACCAGGTACCAACAGGTAATTTCGCCCACCTCTGCTTCGCTGCTAAAGCCTTCCTCCCCAGTTGCACAACGGGAGGCGGGGGGTGGTGACTTGGCTGGATATATCGAGCTGAGATCAAGCTCCCCCCCCCCCCCGGGCCGCCCCCGTAAGTTACCCGATCTGGTGATGAGCTACAATTCCTGGGATGCTGGCAGTTATCTTTTGCCGGCCCTGGAAGGCTCCCAAGGAGGAGAAGTCTTACGCTGGAAGATCTATATTTTGATTTACCTGGGCAGTTTAGGCGTGTTAGCAGAAATGTCCGGTGTCCCACAGGCTATGGCCGATTTCTTCCGAGGCACGGCACGGCATGGACAATGAAACCTGGTCCTTTTAAAGGGAGCGGAGGAGAGCCTATTCCTAACTGAATCGGATCAGTAGTTGAAGTCCTGTATAGGAGAAAGGGGAGCGGAATAAGCCCCATACATTCGAGCTTGCAGAATTCAAAATCTTTATACAATTTTCGGTAGTTATGAAACCATAGTTCGTTATGGAAAGTTGCTATTCCTTTAACCAATGATCTGAAGTGGAAAGTTTTATTTCTAAATATTAAATTTAAAGATCTGCCCAGCATTATCAAATGCTTTTGGTATCTTGTGTCTGTCTGTACTTCATATTTATGTAGTGATGGGTGCTTGCTCCCCCTTGCAACCGTCAGGATGCAGAAGCTACTCCCCCCCCCCCAGACAGTAAAGCTGGGATGCTCTGAGATTTTCTTCTGAAGGCTGCATTTGCCTCCTGCTCTCGACTGCCAGGGCCCTCTGTCATTTGCTGTTGCTCCAATTCCAGACATTTTGGAAAACATTGCTGTCCAGATATGTATCTGTCTTTTAGATAAACTGTGTAAATCTTGGAACTCTTTGTACTGTTTAATTGCAGAGAAAATATTATTACTATACTTGTGCAAATGGGGTGTCCTTTTGGCTAAATGCCCCCCTGAATATTCCCTGGTTTCAGTTGGGATTCTCAATTTTCTGCTGCTTTATTGTCAAATTCAACATTCAAGTATTCAATGTCCTTTGGTGTAGAATTTTGAAGCATGTTAAGGTAATAAAATATCAAAACATTTTAACTTTGGAAGGGCCCTGCAGAATTGCCTTTACCATTTTACCACGTTATTAAAATGAACAACATTAAGATGAGGTTTGAAGTAGTTTCAGGTCTAAATTTCCCGTCTTTACATTTTAAACACTCTTTAATGAAAATGTACTACTATATTTGGTTATAATGATTTTTAAAACTTTATTTTTCATAGAATGGCAGCTGTTTTAGTGCTCCAGATGCTCTTCAACATTTTCAGAGTTGGAAGACCAAAACTGATCAAGTTAAGAAAATTGAATTTATAAGAACAGGCAATAAACTAAAAAATCAGTAAGTTTAAATTCTTTAATGGTATAACTTCTCTAAAACAAGACAGAGGAATAAAGTAAAAATAAAATATTTTTAAAATGGTCAGGTATTGTAGGAAAGAGAAAATGTTTGAAATTTGTTTATATTTTTATTTAATGTAAGTAACTATAGCAACCTTTAAGGTAGCTTGTATAATTTCACAAACATTTATTTTCATAATTTGTCCTTATGGTTCAAAAGGTATCTACTAGTGGGCCCATACATCTGCAAAGAGAGTGGAGTATAGACATGCAGAAATTGTTTTCCATTGGTGTACTTATGGCCTGGAATAGTCTTCCCTTGGAAATGTGATCAGTTTTATATGCTATTAAAAACTGCTATTTTGCTTATTTATTTAAATAATTGTGTTTGGCCACCCAACTCATAGCAGCAAATTGTTGGGGTATGGAAGTCTTAAGTCTGTATGTTTTGGGGAGAGGAGTGATTTGACTGAATTTATTATTATGTTTTATTTTTGGTTTGATATATGAAGCCATGGACATTTTATCATTTTCAAAGATGTATCATAAACTGCCTTTGATTGTGGCAGGAATAAATCCAATGAATAAATTAATAATTCATTTTACTTTTAAGGAACAATATTTTTCATTCTAAATTTAATTTTGAATAATTATCTCATTTCTTGAAAATGATATCCTTATGGCTATTGCTTGTTTACATGGCTGTTTTAATTTACACTTAATTTATTTTGAACTTACATTCTCAAATATTTTTAGTAAGATTATTCTGTGGATTATTGGATTTATGATGCTTATATTTCATAGGCACCTTCTTTATGTGCTATATTTTAGGGATGAAAGGTTTTCTTTCAACTACTATTTTTATGAAGCCAATCCTGTTCACATCTAATTTGCCTGTAAATGAAGGGGTGTTTTATATCATATAAAAATGATGTATTGCAGACTATTTTTAAATTTACTTACTAATATATATTAATATGCAAATTGGATTTACTGACAATTAAAATACTTATTTAATATGCTTTGTTTGAAAGAGAGCCTGGTGTGATCTAATGGTTAAGACACCAGGCTGGAAGGCCTGGAAAAAAAAGAATTGGGAAAAAAGAGGGTTTTTTTCTGTTTTTTTCTAAATGGCTTTGGAAAAAATGGGCCGGGGGGGATGGAAAAAAATGGAAAACTTTTTTTTTCAAAATTTTCCATTTTTCTTCCAGATGTTCCAATCAGACATGAAAGCCAGTTGGGTGACTTTGGGCCAATCAATCTCTCAGCTCAAAAATCAAGCTCTGGCGTCAAACCAATCTAATAGTAGCATGTATCCTGTCCCTTGTCAGATATGTACTTCAACAAATCTTGTCCCTTTTCCTAGACTTGTGAACCTTGAAAAGGATAAGAATGTTCTTTTCAATAAGAAGAGTGATTTTAGGATGGAATATTGCATACTGGAAGAACTCGAACACAAATTGACTAAAAACCGGAAAACAGAAAGTAAAATGTTGTTTTATATATTTATATTTATTCATTAACTATTTTGAAAAATACCAAAAATATTTTCTTGATTCATTATATTATGTAAACATCAGATCAGCTTTGAGGTTTTTATAGTGTTTTTCTCTGCAGTTTGTATGATGATTAGCGGACCTTCAGAATAGTATCTCATTCAGATTAAGAAATCTTAATTGATTTAAGCAATGGATTTTCTGTTGGGAGATTTATTTATTTATTTATTTATTTATTTATTTATTTATTGGATTTATATGCCACCCTTCTCCCTAAGGACTCAGGGCAGCTCACAGCCATAAAAACACACAATATAAAATTTTAAAACAGTATTAAATTACTTTAGATCCAATAAATAATTTAAAAGTGGGAGCTAACAAAATTGAAATTTCGAAGATAAAATTAAATAAATTTAAAACTAACAATGGGTTCAGCCTAGACAGGCTCGTTGAAAGAGCCATGTCTTCAGGGCAGGGAGGAAGGATTGAAGGTCGGGGATTATCTGAAGCTCTGGGGGTAGGTTGTTCCATAGGGTAGGTGCTCCCACAGAGAAGGCTCTCCCCTTGGGGGTCGCCAGCCAACATTGTCTGGCCGAAGGCACCCTGAGGAGGCCAACTCTGGGAGCGAGCCGAGCGATGGGAGACTGTTGGTGGCAGAAGGCCGTTTCGCAAATACTCTGGTCCTAAACCATGTAGGGCTTTAAATGTCATTACCAGCATCTTGAATTGCACCCGGAAGACAACTGGAAGCCAATGCAGACCGCGCAGGAGTGGTATGACATGGGACTACTGAGGTACCCCCATGACAACCTGCGCAGCTGCATTTTGCACCAGCTGAAGTCTCCGAGTGCTCTTCAAGGGCAGCCCCATGTAGAGAGCATTGCAGTAGTCCAAACACAAAGTGATAAGGGCATGACTAACTGTGAGTAGGGCATCTTGGTCCAGAAAGGGACACAATAGGCGTACCAGGCAAACCTGGCCAAAGGCCCCCCGTAGTCATGGCAGTCAGATGATCTTGTAAATTAAGCCGTGAGTCCAGGAGGACACCCAAATTGCAAACCCTTTCTGAGGGGGTCAACACCTCCCCCCCATTGACAGTAATGGAACACAATGGACAAAACAAGATGCTGGTATCCACAGCCACTCGGTCTTGTCAGGATTGAGCCTAACCCTGTTTGTTCATATATAATATTAGTGAACAGAGCCAGAATACCTCAAAGCAATTATCTAATAGTGGAATAAGAGTTTTACTTTGCCATGGCCAGATTATCCATTGCCTCTGCAGAGAAAATAGCAGTTTTGGAAGATACCTTACTGTTTTCATTCATTGCCAAATCAAGGACCTTGATAAAGAAAGAGAGATGGTGTGTGTATGTTTTTGAGGGAGGTTTCTTAGAGCGACATATGAATAAAGAAAGGTTGACTGACTGTATGTAAGATAATGCATTTCTGTTTTGACTTCCAAGAATTGTTTAGCAAATTCTTAGTATTCTCAATTTTTTTAACTTAATTTCTTAACATTTATTTTAAGAATTGTAGAGAACAGTATTTTAGGCATTTGTGCATTTTTATGATACTTGAAGGAACTTAAAGTTATAAGAGGGCAGGATATTAAAGGAACATAATTTTCTAGTAGAAAAATAATAAGATGCTATGCGTTTTTTTTTCATAGAAGCAAAAATACAGCAAAAACTGACTAGAATCCATAGTGCTGCTAAGGGACTTCAGCGACAGCTAAAAGATGTGAAACCAACTCCAGAATGTAAGCAGCTAATAATGTTTTAGTTATACAAGCAAAATTGTTACAAATAGTTGTGCTATAATTGTGAATAATTGTGCTATAAATTATCTATATTTTAGCAATAGTACTTTGCAATTTCCTAATTATAAAATTGAAAAGGTTTTTTTTATTTCACATTTTAGCTAGTTGCAAGATAACTTTCAGACTTTATAGTTTTCTGTTCACTTGCTAAGGAACATGTTGAAATTGTTATCTGTTCACAAAAATATGAAGTCACAGCTGCCACTCCTTTGGTCTTCATACATATTGAGTGCTTCCCAAGAACTTAGGAAATTGTAAGATATCAGTGTAGTATGTGTGTGGATCCAAGCAGTGTGACTTTTTGCAGTTGACTAATGGAAATTTTGCCAATATGCAGATTTTATAAATGCCTCCCAAGGTTTTTTGGTGTGTCACCCTGAGTGCCGATAACTACTGGGACCATTTATGGCTAGTTTATGCCATAACCTTCCAACTTTGATTTTTATTATCATGGTTCATCGCAGTTAACCAGATCTTCAGATGGGATTTGGCATTTTTATCCACCTACTGTTTACACAACAGGGTAAAATCACATGTGCCAGTTTTTTAAGTTACTTTTGGCTTTCATATGCATAACTATTATTGTTTTATTTCACTTTTTTAAAAAAAATTGCTCAACCCAAGGCAATGTACTCTTGCCTCCTATTTTCTCTACAAGCAAATCGATGTGAACTAGGCTGATAGAGGAGGACTGTCCCAAAGTCACTCAGTCAGTTTTCATGTCCAAGGGATACTTAGAAATTAGTTTCCTGGTTTCTAAGCCAGCACCTTAACCACAACACCAAACACGCTTTCTTAAACTTATAAAATGCAAATAACCCCAAATGCAAATTATAAAGGATGACGTTGTTGTCACCTTAAGCATTTGCATATTTATATATGCAGTGAGTATTGTGACTTTATATTAATATCAGAATAGTTGCAATTATCCCTTTACCTGTGATCAAATCAAAGTAACTAGATACAATATGGAATAAGACTCCTTCAGTTTGAATTGTTGCATAAAAGAGGGATTTCTAGCAAAGGAAGGTTTATGGCATGCCTCTGCTGCTAAAGTTCTCTTTTCTGTCTCACTATTGAGGATACAAGAAGTTTATTAAATTTTAAAATCTTATTATTCTAGATCAGGGGTGTCAAACTCATGGCCTGTGGGCTGGGTGCATCACACGCTGGTCACGCCCATCCCTGTTTTAACGAAGGGGGGAAAAGGTCGTGATACATCACGTGATGACGTGACGCCGCAAATTTGACACCCCCGTTCTAGATCAAGATCATTTAATTGTAACTTGATTTTGTTAATGTTGTTTATGCTTCTGTTCTTGACACAGATATTTTGGGAAGTGAATAGCAAACTTGCATATATCAAATCTTTCTTTTTTATTATATTTTTACTTTTAAATTGGATTATTTAAGATACACTATCTTTCTATACTTGTGATACATTTGAACTTCTCAGTTTTGCTATGCAAACATTGTCTCCTTTCTGTTTTATAGTTGTTGACAAACTTAGAGAAATGATGGAAGAAGCTGAAACAGCAATAAGTTCTTTTAAAGAAGAGCAGCGACAAATGTATTCGTGTTTTTTTAATTCAAATATGTATATATTGGGTTTTGTTACCATAAGTTAATTAATAGGAAGAATTTAAATGTTAACTAGGAAACATTCATATAATATTTAAAAAGTTAATAAAAATGAAATAATACAAAAAGATACAAACCTAACTTTATTAAAACAGTTTTCCAGTAAATTAGCATTTCTGGATAAATAAAAGCCCTTTGATAGTCTTAGAAAAAGCCATTGAAGTAAGAACTACTAAATTCTAAATTTGCAGGCATCATGTCTTGTAGCAATTTTTAATCTACTGACTGTTAGTATTTGATATAATATCAATACTCTAAATATTCAGTTTATTCTCAAAAGCTAAATGTGTTTATGTAACAAAGATATATTTAGTAATATTGTTACTAAACAATATTATATGTTATAAGCCATAAAACAATAAAGTGCATTTTAAAGACATGAAATATTCTCTTTTACCATCTTTATAAAAATCAAGGATTAAATTCCCTGTTGGCCCCTAGTTTTTTTTTTATGTTTCAGTTTGTAAATTTTCTTGAGTGTTCCGTTTAAATCAAAATTCAGGATATAAATTAAATAATAAAATTAAAATGTATGGCTGGATTGCAGAATAAAGCAGCACCTTCTTGGCTATTTCCAGAAATCCACATCAGACATAGGGAGAGTGGAAGGTGATATGCTTTTTTCTTCCTCTTCCATTTTTTTTTTTAATTTCAGGAAAGAAAATTCTGTTCTCGAGTCAAGTAGAAAGAGGGAAGTCAAGGCTAATAATGCCTGTAGAAGACATTTTCTTTGCCACATAATGTGCTTTTTAGCTGATTGAACAGTTCATCCAGAAATGTTTGTTTAACATTATTTTTGTTATGAGCTTGTCTAGTGGCCATGACCAAACTACTTTTCTTTCAATCTACTTATATAATAAGGAAGGGACAATAATTTTGACCAATTTGTGCTATGACTATAAAATTGTGTGTGTAATGTAAAAGAAAGCCTTTAATGTGCTGATGTGTGCTATATTATTTTTATCTTTGATTTATATTTCTACTTTATAAAAAATAGTGAATTAAAAGTTAATCCAAATGTCTTAATTTTAGATATGTATTTTACTTTGTGTTTAATTATCTAAGACCATACAGTATTTGGCCTTTGTAAGAATAATATTTACATTTTATTATATCTTTATGATTTAAAGATTTCTGAAGAAAATTTCTGAGGTTTGCTACCAGTATCAGGATTTAAAGATTTGTTCTAAATATATACATCCAAAACCCCATTTGGATTTTCTGAATGCCATGTGGTATGAGCAGCAAAATGATATCACATCACACTACTTTTGTATATCTGTTCAATTGTACAACTTTTTGCAAGCTGCATGTTCATGAAACTTAGATACAGACTTAGTCGCATTATTTTTTATTCTGTTACATTATTTCTTTATATTTTTTAAAATTTTAGTTATGATGAACTTCTAAGAGAGGAGAATGCTGCTACAAATGAGATCAGTGCCTTAGAAAGAAAAATTGAGATGTGGGCTGTAGGAACTTCAACTGCAAGAATTTTCAAGCAGTGTGTATTTCCAGTACATAAGGAAGTCCAAATTCAATTTCCTGAAGAAGTCATTGAGCTTGAAAGATTTCTTCAGCAAACTGGAGGAAGGCAAGGAGGTTGGGATGAATGTGATCATCAAATCTTCCTAAAAATTTGGAGAAAACATAAAGGGAAACCATCATACATCACTGAAACCCTCGAATACCTCCCTGATAGAACAAAGGAAGACATTCAATCACATGAGAAATGGCATAAAGAATTTCTAATTTTACAGTCACAGAAAAAAGAGGTGAGAGAATTTTGCCAGTTCATTTGTCCATAAATTTAATAGTGCCGATGTATATTAGAATTGATCTATGCAATTATTTTTTTCTTAACCAATAGTTGTTTATTTATGCTAGCATTTATTTATTTATTACATTTTTATACCGCCCAATTCCCGAAGGACTCTGGGCGGTTTACAACATAGATAGCAATA
>JANHGC010002628.1:262729-274945 GCA_027560395.1 Boaedon fuliginosus | reverse complement strand
GCTTATTTTCTAAAGGTTTTTTTCTGGTTATTATGACTACATAGGCTAGACTTCCTCCTCCTCCTCCTCTTCCCTTCTCTTTTTTGCTATGTCTCTTTTAACTTGTAAATCCAAGGCACAGAATGTTTAGATCTTTTACAGACACAGTGGGAACTTTTCAATTTGAAAGGTGGTTATAAATAAGTACAGGAATAAACACTAAGCTGTGGTTATTTACAGCTGGTCCAGAATTTCTTTCCTGCATTTGGTGGGGGTGGGGAGGAAATGAATCTTATTTTAGCATTCCTGAACTTCCCAATATTTTCCCTTCCCTCCAACTCCTTTTTCTCACATTTCCCTTCTGTTTAATGCATGACAGTAAATGCTTCTTTTTTTCAGGAGGAATTAAATGAACATTAGAAGTAGGTCTGGTTTGGATCCAATGCAGTCATGCTTGAAATAGTTCCACTGAAATCCCTGGGGGTTCAGTTCATCTTAAATGATTTGATTGATTTCATTTACCAAGTTCAGAGATATGCAATCTCTGTATTTGTAGTTATGAAAATTTCCCATTGAAATTTGATCACAATTCACTGTTATTATTTTGTAACAAAGAAGGAATAAAATAGATGTATTAAACTTCTAGTCCCAGCTCCATATTTTTACATAACATTTTATCTTTAATTCTGCTCAGTGTCCCTCTGCAAGATGCATTTAAGACACATACTATATAATTTTGCCCTTCCCTCTTGGTAAATCATTACCATATCCTCAGCAGTCTCCAGGTGGACAATATCTACACAGTTGACAAACCTGCACATCTACTGCTTCTTTTTCACTTTCAAAGATTATGAAATCCTCCTAATACTGGCTTGAAAGATAAGTATATGCCTCCATGAGGGAGAAAAATTGAATAACAGTATTGCCTACTTTGATGTCAACATAAAAATTACTAAGATGAAATGGGTTATACTGAACAGAATATCCTAAATACGTCTTTTATTGGTGAGAAATCTTCTGTCTAATGAAATTTTGTTTATAAATTTTCCACAAAATCTTGGCAAATAAAATCTAGATAACAGCTAAGAATTCAGCCTCTACACAGGTGTACTCCCTTTATAATGTAAAAAAGAGAAGTTCATGCATAATAAAATAGAAAAAAATAAAAGTTCAGGACTATACCTTTCCCAACTAGTCCCCATTAACTGCCATGTTGAAGCCTTATGAGAATAATAATTCACGTCTCTTGGCAGCCATTTGCGCACTGCAAAACAGCACACACTTCCCTAACGCCTGTTGTCAGACCACCTACTGTTAGGGTGTTCATCATAATGACATTTTAAAACCCTTTTTGTGGTTGTCAAGAATGGGATAGCATGCAAATTACTTCATAAATTGTACGCATCAAAAAAAAAGTAGGAAGTGACTCTTTATAACTCTTTCATATCAAGAAACCCCCTTTGGAATTTTATGAACAGAGATAAGCCATCTGCATAGCAATTTTTGAAATGAAAATGGGGCAGATAAGAAGAAATCATTAGAGTGGTTGGTAACGTTGGATAAATGATTTGTATAAATCATCTGAATGTGTTACAGAATTTCTTTATTTTATTTGACTCTTCAAATAAAATTGCAGATTTGAAAAGCTTATGTGGAGTGCCTTCTTATTTATTACAGAAATCTTCATATGATTGTTTTGCTTATTAACCATTCAATATTTGAAAGGAGGGTCAGGGGAAGGACACAAGCTAGACAGAAAGAAAATCCCTGCCATTTATCTATGATAATAGTAAGAATGTAGATGGAAAATTCCCTCATTCATCAAGAATTTGTAATCTTTATTGTAACGATGGAATTTTATATTTTCTCTTTCTTTTCTTTTCTCTTTTTCCTCTTCTTTCTTTTCTTTTCCTTCTCTCTTCTCTTATATATCTTCCTTTTTTTCTTTTCTCTTTTCTTTATTTAAAAAAAAACATGTATATTTGTCCACAGACAGAAAAAAGCTTTCTGTGTGTAAATGGCAGAAATCTAAAAATCTAAATCTAAATAACTAAACTAAATCCAGTAGGGTTTCCAGAAAATTTTCTGAGTTAATTTGTATTTTAGCAAAAACAACAATGAGGGTCATGGCATTATAACATTTAACCAAACTACCTACTAGACCAGTTTTTCTCAACCACTAAAACTTTAAGATCTGTGGACTTCCATTCCCAGAATTTCCCAGCCAACATGTAATAAGCTATGGATTTCATCAGATGCAACCTTCCATATTAGTTTTATTGGTTAATAGACTCCACTAATTACAGTAAGCTGATTTTATATCTTTGAAGAAATAATTGAGTTTCTGTAATAAAGACATCCAACATATCTCCATCTATTTTCCTCTGTCACCAAAGATGACATGGTGAAATCAAATCGAGTCCAATTCTTTCTTTGCTTAAACCTAGTAAACAGAATCTCACCAGACTACAGCTATAAACTTCTAACCTAATAGATATACCATCAGAGATACTAACTGGGATGTGGCTACTGTGAACTTTTTCTTCCATCTACCATCTACTTCAGGGTTATGCAGTCTCTTATTTTTCACTTCCCTCTGGAATATGCTCATTCCTCCCTGGGAAACTATGGGGGCTATTGCCAAGATCCCCCACACACTCCACGTTCCATCCCAATAATGTATATTTTCAGTGGATAGTTAAATCTGTTAAAGATCTACAACATGAACTTCAATAACAGTGTGTTGATACTAGCAGGGCTACAGCAATCAGATTGCTATATTTAGACTTTGGGCTAATGCAGATCATATGATCAATCTGACATGAGGCTCAAGTAAACTATGGAACAACCATGCATACAAATAATGCTTCCTGATGTTATTGAATCCTCAAGCTGCAAATGATAATTGAGGGTATAATGTCCAAATAATCATCTTCACTAAATTCTTTGAGTTGGATTCTACGGATTGGCATCATTTTCCAATGGAGAAAACATTTCCAATTTGGTTTGCTATGAATTCTTTGTGATGCTTTATGTCATCTTCAGGTTAGCCCTCCAAGTGTTGCAAACCACAATTTTTGCATCCCTAACCATTGCTCTGCTGGAGCTGTAGTTCTCAAACATTCTGGAGGACCTTCTTATCCCTGTTTAAATGAAGGGAGTGTTGGAACCATGCCCCTCATGTTTCATATATTTAACATTTAGCAGCATTTCAGAAGGATGTAATAGAAAAAGGAATATTTAATGCTTCATTGATAGCTTATGCTTTCAGATGTCTATATATCTCGTCCTGCTATCTTCTACTTCCTCTCTACATACTTAGAATTTAGTTTTAGTATTTGTGTGTAGTCAGGACAATTGAGTATGCACATGTATAAATGCAGATGTGAAGAAATGGTTTAAAAACATTTTTAAAAAGCAGAACGCTGAAGCTTATATGTATTGAATGTGTTTATGTCATCTAATAGATTCACATGCTCTCTTTTTCTTTGCTTGCTTTTCATTTTCCTGACTTCTTTTTGTTATTGTTGCTTAAAAATCAGATTAAAACTGATGACTTAACTCACCAGTGATGACTACGGATGAAATTACAGGAAGATGTTCAGTGGAAAAGCATAGTAGCTGTTTCTGTCTTAAGTTAACAATACTACTTACTGTTCTACTGGAAAGCAATCAAATGATCCAGGAAACAACAATGCAAAACAGCCCTCTTTATTTATCAGAATGATAAATAAGAAAGCAGAGAGAGGCAATTAAAAAGCACATGGCCCTTTAGTGTTAAATCAATATCCCAAACATATTACTTTTTGTGCAACAAAATATGGGTGAGTGTGCAAAGACACACTTTATTTCAATATTTCTAATTTTCACTGTTGGGGAATGGAGGCAACATTAATAAAAACACACATGCGACATGGCTATCTTTTTCAGCCAGTGTATATGCCTGATTTGATAACATTAATAAAAAAAGGTGTGCTCTACTTTGCTCAGACTGATTACTTAATTCTCCCTTTTCATTTCAGGAAGTTACCTGTCGCATAAATCTTTTTTCAGCTCATATTTTTTTTTCCTATGGGAGCCCAGATTACCCCTTGAAGTGCATGGCAGCAATACAACACTATTTCTGAAGCATAATTTGCTGGCTTGAAATGACACTCCCAGTTCAGGGTTATTGTACCATTGGGATATCTTGAACTTTGAACATAATTTCAAGGCATCAGATGTGACACCAGAAGATCAGGTGCATGCCATCATCGGGAAGACATCTGCAACATCTAAAAATGTAGTAGTTTGACTGTGTAGTGCAGTACCCACTGCATATGTATGTATGTACTATATGTATGTACTGTACTCACAAACCAGACCAATGAGTTAAATAGGTAAAAGTATAGGATTTAAATGTTGCAATAGTATACCAGTTGCAAGGAATTATACTTCCTTAAACTCAACAGAACATTGAGTACCCACGTATGCTCTTTCAGTTCATTAAAGTCTTCCAAATTCATATACTTATGTTACTTCATTACATCATTACATTGTTTTATCATAGTCTAATAATGACTCCCAGAGATGTGATTTGCTCATTAAAATTATTTTAAAGTCTCTAAATGTTATTTTTGTAGATTACTATATTATTTTGGTTAATAACTTGTGAGCTTTGAAACTTCAGTAAAATGGATATATTACCAATAGGGATCTGGTCTTTGATAGCAAACACATCCCATGAACCCATCTTCAAAGAAATGTCCCAAAACATCTGCACATACATGAAAGCCATTAAGGCATTAAATAAAAGACCAGAAGACCACTGCACAGCAGTGACGTTATCATTTATTATTTTACAGACAAGCCTTAATTCATGTTCCTACACTCCTCAGGAATTACCTAAATAGGTGAGACTTTGAAACGGATGGTAGATGGGGCTAAGCAGATAGCCTTGCCCGCTTCTCTCAGAGCAACTCTTCAGCCTTCTGGCCAAATAGCTAGAGGGAGGAAGTAGCAGAAATATCGTTTTTAGCCTTGGGTTCAATCATTCAGAAATCCAGGCATAAACGAATGCTAATTGTTTTCTGACAGATTAACATCTGATATGGCTCATCAATTCAACAAACATAAATATAATTAAAACTACTAGCATTGTGACTCTGCAAGAAGACATGGAAGCTTCAATGGATATGAACATAAAAGCACACTATTACCTTTTGTTTTGTTTCTAAGAATTTCCCTGCACTAAGCAGATATCAGCTAATTTAAAAATGACATCTCAATTAGTGAAACAAATTGCTACATGGTAGCCAAAAATTCCATGTGTTATGGAACTCCATTATGATTTATGTCTGTTATGGGAAATAAGGTTCTATCAAACTTGTTCAAGAAAATGGAAAAGCATATATGTTACAGTAATTAAGTTTTATGATCTCAGCAAGTCTTGCTAAATTCTCCAGAAACAGGTGTTTAATAATTGCTGATTTTAATGAGATGGTCTTGAGCAACTATTGGGGAAATTGGCATAGACTTTCAAACATATAAATGAGTGGCAGAAAAAAACAATCATGCAAAGCACTCGAGATGCATGAGGTCAAGGCTGTAAACATTTATTCTTGATCTCTATTATATTTTAGACATGAAAATAACATCAACAGTAGGTGATTTTAATTAGTATAGCAACTCATAGTTTTCACTGACATCCATTTAAATAACAACACGTCCGTATTTTTGTATAATTTGTTCATTATTAATGCAAGTACACCAATTAGAACATAGCATCTAAGTAGTGCAAATGGATCTTACATGAAAACTTTGTCTCGTGCCCTCCAGACTGGCCAAATAGGTTGGACGAACTTAGAAGGTAATTATGGGAATTGAAGTCCA
The DNA here is from genome assembly GCA_027560395.1 of Boaedon fuliginosus. Classification (NCBI taxonomy): domain Eukaryota; kingdom Metazoa; phylum Chordata; class Lepidosauria; order Squamata; family Lamprophiidae; genus Boaedon; species Boaedon fuliginosus. Next base: position 269,095 of record JANHGC010002628.1, on the reverse strand, counting down.
ATAAATGTAGAGAACATCAGTTTGGGGAAAACCTACATTACTGAATTATGTATTTATTTTTTATTTATTTTATTTTATTAGATTTATACCGTGCTTCTCTTCCCTGGTCAAGGGGAACTCAAGGCAGCTAACAACAATATTAAAATACAATGATTATACAATATTAAAATTATCTATATAATCACACAGCAACCAAACTCTTCCAAAAGAGGCGGGGGGGGCACATCAATTCCAGGCCTGCCGACAGAGCCAGGTCTTACTGCCTCTGCGGAAGGCCAACAAAGTAGGGATGGTTCTAATCTCCACAGATAGTTGGTTCCAGAGGGCTGGTTCCGCCACAGAGAATGCCTTAGCTTGGGGACCTGTCAGCTCACAGGACCCGCAACAAGCCGACCCTGTGGGATTTGACTGGGCGCTGGGAGGCATGCGGTTTGCAGAAGGTGGTCTCGAAGGTACCCCGCTCCTAAACCATGTAGGGCTTTAAAAGTTGTTACTAACACCTTGAATTGCACCTGGAAGACTGCGGAGGACAGGTGTTATATGGGTGCATTGAGGTACACCCTTAATCACTCGCGCAGCTGCATTCTGGACCAGTTGAAGTCTCTGAGTGCTTTTCAAGGGCAGCCCCATGTAGAGCACATTACAGTAGTCGAAACAAGAGGTGACAAGGGTGTGAGCGACTGTGAGAAGAGCCTCCCAGTCCAGGAAGGGGTGTAACTGGTGCAACAGGTGAACCTGCATGTACGCCCCCTTGGCCACAGCCGCCAAATGATGGTCTAATTGCAGCTGTGGATCCAGGAGGAGCCCCAAGTTGCGCACCCGTTCTGAGGGGAGTCACATGACCCCAAGGTGGTACAACCTTTGGAAATGTACACTAGTTATGTACCAAGCCCCTGAATTTTGATCAGGTGACCATGGGGATACTACAACTATTGTAAGAATGAGGACCAGCCTTTTTTTTTAATGCAGTTGCAACGCGGCCACTAAAGAATGGTTATAAATGGAGGACTACCAGTATATTCAATTAGGAGATATCCTTTGACCTGAGCATTAAAACTAGCCTTCATTCAGAAAACGGGTTGCAGCTCTTCCCAAGGATGGATTTGATTTTGATGGATTTTTGGAATACTTTGGAAAAAGTCCAAAGAAGAGCAACTAAGATGATTGAAGGCCTGGAGACTAAAAGATAGGAAGAACGGTTGCAGGATTTGGGTTCGGCCAGTCTAGAGAAAAGAAGGACCAGGGGAGGGAGGGACAGTAGCAATATTTGAGGGGCTGCCCCCAAAGAAGACAGTGGTCAACTTATTTTTCAAAGCACCAGAAGGCAAAGCAAGAAAAAAATGGATGGAAACGAATCAAGGAGAAAAGCAGCCTGGAATTAAGGAGAAACTTCCTAACTGTGAGGACAATTAACCAGTGGAACAGCTTGCCTTCAGAAGTTGTGGATGCTTCATCCCTGGAGGTTTTTAAGAAGAGACTGGACAGTACCTTGTCTGAAATGGCATAGGATCTCCTGCTTGAGCAGAAGGCTGGACTAGAAGACCTCCACGGTCCCTTCCAGCTCTGTTCTGATTCTGATGATCTCCCATCCTTCTGTTTGCAGCACACGGGGAGAGAGGTTGACAGAGTGAAAGGGAAGGAGAGGCATAAAGGCAGAAATAAACACAGCGGCCGGAAAAGCTTGCCCTGTGGTGGACTGAGGCCAATTAACTAGCCAGCAGCACTTGGCATTGAGGGGATGAGTCCATGCAGCGTACCTGGGCCCTTGGCTTGGCTTGGCTTTCCTTATTCTCTCTCAACCTCCAGCTCCCCCTCGCTGTATTTCCATTTGTGTTGCTTTTGTGGGACTGACAACTTGTTTTCTGCTTTCTGGATAAGACTGCCCTGGGGCTCAGAAGATGTTGGAGCTGTCAGTTCTCTCCCCCTCCATCCTTATGTAAAGCAGAGCGCACTGTCACCGAGTTCGTCTCATCAAAACCTTGCCTGCAGTGGAATTCATTCACTTGAGACTTTGCTTGGAGGCAAGATGGCTGCTCCTTCTGTTTCCTTCATCCAGGAATTCAGCTCCACCCAACTCTGCCTTCCCTTTCCCTCTGAATTACTTGCATTTTCGTGCATTTCGTCTCCTGGAGCTTCGTGTCCTCCCCCGTTCCACTCTTCTCTTTTTAAAGATTCTTCTGCTTTCCCCCACACCTAAAAAAAGGCTTTATTTATACATACACATCAGTTCTCAAATATTCTAGTATATTATGGAATTGGCTAATGGAGTCCTGGAAAATGTCTGCTGGAGGTAATGAAATATGGAAAATGCCACAGGATATTGCAGTGGGATACTAAAAATGTATGACTGGCATTATATTAAGTAGTAGATTATTTAATCACACTATCTAGTAAGCCCTGGATGGGAGGCGTGCATAGAATGCTAAGCTAAAACCAAATAAACCACATTATAGCTTAGCATAACATAACAAACTCTGATTTTAGTGCTATGCTGGAATTACATTACTTCTTAATGCTCAGGGAAGGAAACCCTGTGGAGAGTAAAAATAGATAGGAGCTATTCGTTTTTTGTTTTAGACATCTATTTGGGCCATCCACCGAGAAAGAATGAAAAACGCATTGCGATGGAACCTAAAGGTACTTTTTCATTTGTAAACCATGTCCCAGCAGTTATGATATATCGAGTCCTCCATATCTTTTAAACGTAACGTCAATCTGTCTAGTTCAGCGCAGTCTAGTATTTTCTTTTTGACTTGTTGGTCTGTAGGTATGTTCTTGTTCTTCCACTCCTGGGCAAACGCAATCCTTGCGGCCGTCGTGATGTGGGTTAGAATATATATCACATTTTTTCCATATTTCTCTTTAAAGATCCCTAATAAAAATGTTTCCGGCTTTAATTCTACCTTAGTTTTTATAATTTCTTCTATCCAGCTTTTTATTTTAGTCCAATATTCTCTTGCTCTGGGACACGTCCACCACATATGGTAGTATGTCCCAGATCCCTTGCTCTTCTGAAAGGTCTAAAGACTTACCTGTCCTCCTGGACTATAGTAGTTGCAGACCCCTCCACTCAATCTTAGATATTAAGTGGAATACTCTGGTTGTCTGATGAGTTCATCATCTCCTAGTTTGATTTTGCTGTTAGTTATTTCTTATTTCTTAGTGTATTGTGAGCATTCAGAGCTTAAGAGCCAAACAGTATCACATCTTAATTAATTTAATGCTTATTATGCAGCTTCTGTGGAATTCAGTTTTGTTTACCCATGTCTTCTTAGAAATCCATGCTTTTGTGCCTTCATTCTGCCTCATAGCATGTTCCATGTTATTCACATTTTCAGTGACCATAAATAACATTTAAAAAGCTACTTCAAGGAATTTTGATACTAATGGAATTAGAATCATTTTCTTGGTAATTATAAAGTCTGTCTGTCTGTCTGTCTGTCTCTCTCTCTCTCTCTCTCTCTTGTAGAAATGGTGGTGAATTTCCTGCTTTAAACTTAGTTATGAATTTGCAAGTAAGTAAGTAATCTTGACCAGGATATACTCTGTAATTCCCTAATTAGTTTCCTTGTCTTAATTCTTTTCAAATTCAATCTATCTAGATGGCCAGATAGTTACCAAAAAGACATGCTGTGAAAGGGAAAGGAGTAAGAAACTAAAGGTCCAGAAAACCATATTTGATATTAAATGTTTGTTCTGCTTTTCTGGGGAGAAAACTATTCCAAAAAAACCTATTTATTCTTTTAATGAAAAGCTCACATTTGTATGTCAGTTTTATGTAAGGACAAACACATGTTTCACATTTTAAAAAATATTATCCATCCACCTGTTCTTCACACTGTTTACCTGCATAATTCTATTTCACCTGCCAATCCTAGAGAGTGGCTATACACAGTCTAATAAATATACGGCCCCTAATACAGGAATAATATTGGCCAAAGGATATTGCTGCAAATGAACATTCTGAAATAATTTAGTTCTCTTTTCTCAGTTAACACTATTTAGAAATTGGTATTTTCCCATGTCTGTTCTAAACGTATTGTCTTTAAAACATTCTTCACATTAAAAGTTTAGAAATTTTCAAGAAAGGACAGCTTTCCTGTCTTTTCCTCTGCCAATGAAGGATTTTTCTTATTCTCACTAGCTTCTATTATCTAATTCCTTACCATATTATCTTCTCAAAGTTTGTTACTTTAGGCTTTATAGCTCAGTATATAATCAGAGGTAGAGAGTGATACTGAGAACAGAATAAAAATGAGCTAATTATGAAACTTGATCCTGGAACAACTATCATTCAGAGTTCTACCCAAATATCAATTCAATATGTACAAAAATATAATTTCCACAAAATGGACCCCTGAGAATATTTTAGTACTGCTTATCATCCTCACTGCAGAGTGGTTGTTCTCTCCAGATTTTATTTCCATGTTTTAAAGTACTCTTTATTTTTAGCAACATGATTACTTCCTGCTATAATTGCTTTCCATTTGGCTCCATAACCCAACCATTCAGCTTCCTAAGCCAAGTGACTACTAGCACCAAGATGAGTTCTTCAGTAGAATTATGGATTCATGATTCAGTGCTCCATTGTTTTAGGACATAATGCAGTTCATCTCATTTAGAAAATAGATAATATGAATATACTTTGTGGCTTACTTTGTAATACTGAATTGTTTCATCCATTTATTGCATTAAATGATTACAAGTAATCCTTGAATTAAACAGGTCATTGGGAAAGGGAATGCTCTTGCTAAGTGATGGAGTCATAAAGCATGCTTTCATGTGACACCACTAAATTACAACAATCCAGATTGTCCTGGTTGTCGCCATAACGCCAAAACATGTGTGAGTCATTAAGTAATGACTTACAAGTCATTAAGAAGTGTATGGAATCCCAGGTAAAGAGTTGCTCAGGGGATTGTGGGTGAAAACAGATGTTTTCATGGAGTCATGGAACACTTTATCTTCACCTGGTGTGATCAATTCTTGATCTTTCTTGCTCTTTTTTGCACCATTTTTGCAGTTACTATAAGTTATTTCATTTTTTATCTTGTTTTTTTAGCTTCTTTCTCCATCTCCTTTATCCAAATTGAATTCTTATATTTGACGGGTGGGGTGGAGGGACAATTATTCCATAGCTGTGCCCAAAAATGCACTGTTTTTTCTTTTAACAACTGAGACTGGAAACTAGAGGTCCTTCCTATAGTGTGCATATCTGCTGATTTTCTTGTGGTTGTTATTTATTATTTCCACTGCTTTCTTGATCTTCCTTGTCTCTAGGTGATTAGGTATTCTTTGTTCTTCATGCTTTTCAGCTTCATTTCTTTCATTTGTTCTACCTTGCTTGCATCTGATCTTAGCAAGCGTTTCCAGCCTAATTTCCATTTTATTTTCACTTTTTTTCCTTGCTTCTTGATTTTGCATTCAAGATCTTCAGTTACAGCTGTAGCTGTACATAAGTTGGTTTGTTTCTTGCAGTGAGCTGGTGTTTAAATATTACAATACTGGTGTCTTTTAATATTTGTGGTAGCTGTTTTTTGTAAGAAGTTTCAGTGCAGGCAACATTATTCTTTCTTTTTTGTACTGCTCTAGATGCTTAGTTATTCTTTGTTTCAATTCCTCTTCTTTTTTAATTAGAGACTGAGAATTTTGTCTCTATGCAGATTTTCCAATTGCCATCCAAGTTTTTTTTTTTTATATGGCATCCAGTGTGCCAATAACCACTGGGTCAACCACAGGCAGTTTATGTATTATCCATAATTTTGTCTTTTCAATCATAGTTAAATCTGGTGGGTTATAACTTAGGCCAACACTTTATCCATTTGTATTTGTATTGTATTTTAACCTGCTCATTCTCAATTACTTTTTCAGTTCTATGTTTCCACTGATTTTTCATTACTGTCACATAATTTTTGCAGATATTCCGGTAAATCATTTTGGTGGCTGTGTTATGTTCTTATTTATAAACAATTCGTGTGATGTGCTTGTAGAGCTTAGTATATGACCTGTAGTTTCTTTTTCCTCTTCTTTGCACAAGCTGCACTTTAACTTTCAGTTCTGACCTTGATTGCATCAGTTCAAAAAGGATTTTCTTGAGCATCAAAAACAGTTTCTTTTTTTAATGTTCCAGTTGTAAGCCATTGCCAGGATTTTTTTCTTTTTCCAATTCCCCTCAATCTTTTGTAGAAATTGACCATGTAATATTTTTCCTTGCCAACATTCTGTTCGTGTTTTTATTACATTATTTTGATATTCATGCTTTATTTATTTTATTTTATTTATTTATATTCAACTTATACCCCGCCTCATTTCCCCGGTCAAGGGGAACTCGAGGCGGCTAACAACAATTAAAAAAATAAAATATTA
>JANHGC010002628.1:230971-241006 GCA_027560395.1 Boaedon fuliginosus | reverse complement strand
ATAGAGATAGAGATAGAGATAGAGATAGAGATAGAGATAGAGATAGAGATAGAGATAGAGATAGAGATAGAGATATGTATGTCCATCTTTGTGTTTCACTCTCAAGGTGGGAAAAAAGGAGCAAAATGGTGAGCACCCCAGTAGCAATTTCCAGGAAACAGAAGGATATTTATTTATTTTTCTCTTTCAAGATTTAGTAAACTTGCGATAATGTCCATTAATGAAAATATTCATGGAATCACTATCCCACAGCGGGCATTATGCAGAAGTGTGAGTGAAAACTCTGAGCTGGAAATTTCAGGAGATCAATATATTTCCTATCCCAAAGCAGATTTTTAGACATAAATATGTTAGTTAAAGCAACAGCTTACTTTATATAAACAATACCAAATGTCTGATATTCAAGGATATTTTCCCTTATTCTAAATACATTAAATATAATATAGAGACAGACAATTTACTCCTGATGCTTATTAACTTTTTCACTGAGAATGATAAAACTGAAGACAAAAGATACCCAGGGATAAGCCATAGGAAACTGCATTTTATTTGGGAAGACTGAACTGGCTCACAGCATTTACAGGGATGTTCTAATAGAATCTTTTCAGACCACAAAATGAAGTATAATAAATAAATAAAAAACACCTAATCATAACTTCAAAAAAGCAAACTATGACCTCATAGCTACTGACCTAGCATCCTTTGATTGGCACCTTCTGTTCACAGGTTTCATAACTGCAGAAGACCATTATAATATTTTCATGCACAAATAGAGTCATAAATCTTTATGTACCTAGAATAACCCCTAAAACAAAACAAAAAAAAATTACCCATAACAATAAGAAAGCTACAATAAAAAAAAATCTTTGGCGTAAAAACAAAACCTGTTATGTAGAAAACTTTAAAAACCACTACAAAGGTGTATGCCATCAGATAAAGACAGAATGTACATCACCACTGCAAACAGGAGGAAGAGCTCCACCCAAGCCTTCTATAACTTTGTTAATGCCAAGCTTAAAGATTCTAAAACTATCCCACCACATGGGGAAGACTGTAACGATGAAACTGTTAAGATCAACCTATTCAATACGTTCTTCACTTCAGTCTTTGTCAACAGCAATGGCTATTGCCCCCCATTTCCTAGACGCCCCATAACAAATTGTAATGACCTACCACATATTGCTTTCACAGTTGATAATGTTCAAAAGGCACTACGTAACCTAAAGCCATCTATCAATTGGACCTGATGGACTATGTGCCTACTTTTTGAAAAAGCTTGCCACTGCCCTAGCTGAACCCCTATGCACAACCTACGAGGTATCCTTCAGAACCAGCTCCCTGCCTGACCTTTGGTCATTAGCCACGGTTATACCTATCTTCAAAAAGGAGGCCCTAGTCTAGTAGAAAATTATAGACCAATTTCACTATGTTGTGTCACATGTAAAGTTATGGAATCAATTATTAACCAAACCATCACCCTCCATTTAGAGACAAACAACCTGCTATCCAACAAGCAGTTTCGATTTCGAAAAAAAATCTGTCCTGTAATCTGCAACTCCTACACTGTAAAAACATTTGGGCCACACACCTTGACCAAGGTAAAGCAATAGATGCAATTTACATTGACTTCTGTAAAGCATTTGATTCAGTGGTACATGACAAACTACTGCTGAAACTAAATTCTTACAGCATCTACGGAACCCTGTACAGGTGGATAGCCGTGTTCCTGTTCAACAGGCAACAAATAGTCAAAATAGGGAGGGTCCTATCAGATCCAGCACCAGTCAACAGTGGTGTCCCCCAAGGCAGTATCCTAGGGCCCACACTTTTTCTGATTTACATCAATGACCTATGAGATAATATTAAAAGCAACCATGTCCTCTTTGCTGATTATGTAAAATTATTTAACATCACTAACAATTCTGCTGCCCAAAGAGACCTTGACTATATGTCTGAATGTTCGCGCATTTGGCAACTCCAAATCTCACCCAACAAATGCTCTGTCCTACACTTTGGAAAAAACAACCAGAACACCAAATACAAATTAGATGGAAGTGATCTCGTTGACGACCCTCACGTTGTCAAGGACCTAGAAGTACTAATCTCGAACAATCTAAGCCCCAGAGCTCACTGTAATAGCATTGCCAAAAAGGCATTAAGAATTGTTAATCTAATATTGTGAAGCTTCTTCTCCGGTAACGTTGTATTACTGACTATGGCATACAAAACCTTTGCCAGACCAATTCTCCAATATAGTTCATCCATCTGGAATCCACATTGTAGATCGGACATTAACACAATTGAGAGAGTCCAGAAGTACTTCACAAATAGAGTACTTCATGCCTAAACCTGCAATAGAATCACTTACGCCACCAGGCTAGAAATACTGGGCCTAGACAATCTCGAACTACACCGCCTGTGGTCTGATCTAAACATAGCACATAAAATTATCTGCTACAATGTCCTACCTGTTGAAGACTTCTTCAGCTTCAACCATAATAATACATGGGCAAACAATTGATATAAACTCATGGTAAACCGCTCCAAACTCGATTGCAAAAAATACAACTTTAGCAATAAAATAGCTAATGTCTAGAATACTCTACCTGACTTCATTGTTACAGCCTCAAGCACTCACAGCTTCAATCACCAACTATCCCACTGTGGACCTTACACCATTCCTAAGAGGTTTGTAAAGGGAGCATGCATAAGCGCACCAGCATGACTACTGCCCCTCTCTTCTCTTTGTTCATGTTTATGTTTATACCCTACCTGTTATACCCTACCTGTTACCGTATATATGTTTGACAAAATAAATAAATAAATAAAACAAATATTAAACCTGCAACCATAATGACTAGTTTTGAAAATAATTAAGCACATAATGTCTTTCCTTTTTCATCCTGAAATTGTCCTACCTTGTTGTTTTCATCCTGGTTTTAATGGTCTTTCCTTGTTGTTTTAACCATGTAAAACTGTAGTAAGTGGTACTTGCTATTTTCCTCATGAAATCCATGAAAGATATGTTTCATTTTGGAAATTCTCATATCAGTTCCCACAACCATAATGCCTATTTTGGAACACTGCAATGTGCATGTCTTTTTAACACTCTAAAGTTGAGTCTGATTGTTTTTTTCTGTTTGTTTTACCTTAAAAGGGAATTTTGGTCCTTCAGATACATTTTCTGTCTATCAGGTACATTACTTGTTTTCCCTTTGTTCATTTTTGTCAACCCTTTTCTTTGATTAGAGTCTGCTTTTAATAAATTATTCATATAATTCCAAGGACATTCACTCAATATTGATTGATTGAAAGTATATTACAAAAATTAAACAAACAGAAATTATATTTCCCACATTAATGGATTTAAAACATGAAGCTCTAGATGTATTCCAAAGGAACAATAAAAAGAACAATTTTAAATTAAACCCTCTATAAATGCCACAGTAAAGTCCTACTAGACATGTCCTAGGAGAGGTTTGATTCCAGGGTGTTCCTGATTCACACGTGAAGTTATTTCAGTATTTTTTGCTCTGATTGCCTCTGACATTTACCCTAAAGAAAAACAGATATGAAGCTCAGGGGCACTGACAGATTATCTGTGTGCTGAAATGTGTTTTGAATTTCATTTGGAGGTGGAAGAGTCTGCAGATTATATATGCTGGGCCCTGATTGCTTTTCTAATTCTTGTGCCCATAGAGAAAGATATCTCATTATTTTCCACAAGAATGTAAAGCTAATTACATTTAAATACAGTCATTATTCATGGACTATTTTAAACTAGACAGATCATCAAAATATAATTCCACAGTCAACTGCTATAGTTTTACCATGATTAATATGCCTAAACCTAAAAGTTGCTCCATTGCAGGTACATCTAATAATTTATAGTGAAAGATGTCCAACATCAAGTCTGCCTGTTTATAATGAGTTTGGAAAGTAAGTGCCATTCATCCCAAATCAAAATCTGCCTGGACTTGAAAAAATTATACTGGAACTCTATATAGGGTATTCAGAAATAAATCCCACTGAGTTAAGGACTTTATGCAAGAGCATACAGTTTGCAACCTATCTCTAGTAATTTATCTCCAGTACTTGGCTGACCAACTGTTCTGGGAGTTCAAAGAAATGACATGCATCTACAATCATTGTGGTCCTAGTTTGGAAGTGCCATTCACAGAGAGCAGATCTAACAGAACCAGCAACTTTATCTTCCACCATAAAGCAACTATTTTAGTGTCTGCTACAATTAGATTCCCTGTCACACCCTGTTGTAGTTCCTCAATGATGGAGGAGAAGGATGAACAGAGTGCCAAGAATGTGTGCCAAGAATATCTACTTCCAGTAGGATTACCCAAGACATGAAGAACATCCTAGCTGACCAGCTAAAGCAAGGACCCTTATACTGGGCAGAGCTGATTCAGAAGATGAGGATAATGAGCAAACTATCATATAATATCCTTAATTTCAGAGAGCAGCAACATAATACTTAGAATCATCCAACACAGCTTAAAGCCCTACATTGAAAGGGAGATGCCAAATTAGAAATTAGTTTTACATAGTGCTGAAGTACAATACTGCTGATGCTGATCAGATAATTGAAAAATCCAAAGAAGTCAATATGTGCTTCATTGACTATTGAAAGACCATCAATTGTATCAACTATATCAAGCTGTGGAATGTCCTTAGGAAAATAGAATCCCTGAACATCTAAATGCCTTTGTGAGAAACTTACATAGAAGATAGAAAGCCACAGTCTAGACAAAACATGGCAAAACAGAATGAATCTTAGTCAGCAAAGGAGTGACACAAAGCTGTATATTCTGTTTGTATATATTCTGTATATTAAATGGGGTTGATTTAATCCAAATAGATTTCCAGAGGGAGAAGAGGAACTGAACAAACAAAAAAGATCAAAGTTGCACTAGGCATAATGGACCACCAGATAACTTGTAGTGAAGCTCTTGATTAATTCTTTTGGGAATTTAGCAGCAACTATATTTTAATGTCATTTTTGCAGAAACTGTTCTATTAGTGTCAGAGAGATAGCTAGTGTACGGATTGTAGAGCAGTTAAATCACAGTACTATTTTACTGTTTTCCTTTGTAGGTTGAAGCCACTAGCAGGGGGTATTGAAGTTCTGTTTGTATAACTTAGTGGTATGTCACTTGCATAATTATCTACTTGAAAGAGTCAGTCTTGAAAAGAAACTAGTTTCTTTCGTTCTTTGATTGAAATCAGACTGAAAACTAAATTTGATTTCATTACATGTTAAGATTCATTTAAAGTAAATTAAGTTAATTAAATAGACCTAGTGTGATTACTTCCTATATGCTCATTTCTTTCTTTCCTTCTGAATTACAGTCTGACAAAAACTTTTGGGGTAGGCTACGAGAGGAGTACATTCTGCTTTACTTGAAAAAACTCAAACATTTTTCATTGTATTCTGCTCAGTACAGCCTACTTGGGGTTTTCAGTGATTTCCAGAAATGGAAACTTCAAATACAGTTCTCCTTATCTATGATTAATAAATCTAATTGGGTACTCCATTTCAAACAAATGCAATGCAGGTAACATCCATAAGCTTAAACACTTAATTACTGTGTGAACTTTTATAAATGTGTTATGGTATTTATCTACAGATAAATCTTATGGTTTCTTTCCTTCATTTAATATTTGCAGAAAACAAAAAACATACAATGTATCAATGAATGTCAAGTGTGGACAAATATCATCCATGGGGACAAGATTATTTTTTGAAATGATACAGTTTGATGTGTGTGTGTATCCTCTACAACATATATTAGCTTTACAATGATAATAGATATCCTCTGCTTACATTTTTAAAGACTACTAATTCCCAATAAAGGTTGTCTTTTAACTCAGGTTGTCCTTGACTTACAACACTTCATTTAGTCACAGTTCAAAGTTACAACAGTGAAGGACTTCTGGTTTGACCTTGGCGGTACTGGGTGGGAAGCTCGTGGTCTCGCAGCTTCGATCCAGGCTTCCCCACTGGTGGGCTCCTATAGGAGCCTAAGCTACCCTCTAGGGGTGTGAGAAGTGACATGAAGGTGCCAGGCAGGTATAGGGGAGCTGCATCTCCCCTGTCTGCCCTTGGGATTCTTCCCAAAGCCATCAATGGACAAAACAGTGGCAACTTGGCTGCTACAAAGTCGAGATCGGTTGGGACAAAGAATGAGTAGGAGGATAGTTGAGAACAGAGGTGACAGAGGGGTAAGTGGATAGCCCCAATGAGATCAAGCCCCAATTAGCTGATTAGTCACAGGAAAAAACGCAACAGAAACTTAGCGGCATAATTTGCATTTTGAAAAGGAAAAAAATTGTTGGAAAAGCAGAACAAAATGATGTAAAGGAGACTGTAATATCTCAGCTCCAAGTTGCAGATTGAAGTGGATTTTAAAGTTGGAGTACAATCAGATGGACCTGCTTGTCGCTATATTTTATTTTATTTATTTATTTATTTACTTCAATTTATACCCCGCCTCATTTCCCCAATCAGGGGAACTTGAGGCGGCTATATAAAGATATAAATTGAAATGAGACAGAATTAAATGACATGAGAGATGTATTGAACAGGCCTTCTTCAGACTGTGATAAATTGATTGAGGACTTTGACAAGATGAAGGCAATTGGAAATAAAATTTTGGGCATGTTAACTGAAATGGAGATTAATGAGGTGGTGCCGGAGCCTTTAGAATACCTGATTGAGCAAAAATATGATGAAGAGGCAGCTCTGGTGGAAAGCAAGTTGATAGAGATGGGAGAAATGGAGGAGATGTTCACATGGCCCAAGAACATGCGCAGGAACCAAAAGGGGAGAAAATTAACAAAATTTATAGTTAGAAAAAGCATGAAGAAGAGACTATTGGCAAGACTAAGTGGTAGATAATTTGGGCAGCAGCAGAGGAGAGACGAGCGGAATCCTGACCGAGATGATAACTATAAAGAAGGAGTTAGAGAATGAGAGCTGAGAAGAGACACTGTAAGATTTAAAAGGAACGTAACAATGAAAAGATGAAAAGAGATGATAGGTAGTGACCATTTTGAATTGTCTTAAGTAGTGGGAGGGAGACACGATGAATTACATGTTAATTGTTAGAATGAAATACTGGATAGATTGGATAGAACATAATTATTAGATGAATTTATATATTGTGGGGGTTGATGTCTTAGGAAGAGAATATAAAATGTGTTTATGGGAGAGAATTGGATTTTTAACAGTATTGCTATGCCGGGTAGATTGACTATAAAGAGGAATTAAAAGGGAAAAAAGACTGAAATGAACTTTATTTGAGGAGCAGAATTTCTTAGAATTAATTGGAGAATGGGAATTTTTGATACTGCACTGTCGAATGAGAAGATTAGTTTTAAATGTGGTTAATTTGGAATGAATTATAAATTAAGATGAATACATTAAAGGATGAAGTTGAATATATTATGCTATTTTCTTATTGTATTCCTTTTTCAATAAAAGTGTATGTAAACAGACTGGCATTAATTAGATTAACTAAATATAACACAGTGCACAGTAAATTTTGATTGAAGAAAAGAAGATGTTTTTAGATATACACTGCTGGTATAAATGATGCATGAATAATGTTGGGTGGAAATTTTATTAGTATATATTAACATAAAGAATTGGTTTTTAAGTGGATTTATATGTGAAAATAGTGTTAACAATATTGATTTAAGAAAAGAAGATATAGTGCTATAATTAACCAAGATGGCAATCTTTTGTTTAAATAATGGTTGGAATTAGATATGTGGAATTAATTATGATTGGAATATAAATACAATAGCTAGAGACTAATTTAAAGACATGTAAATAAAATGAAAGGGTGGGATTGATTATGATGAAAGAAACAATTTGATAATGAATGAAATGAAATTATTAGTTTAAAGGGATGATTCTAATGGAAATTGTGAAGTAATGTGATAATGTGGTAAATAAGGAGAACATCTGGAATGAATTGAATTAATTGAATTTGTATACCCGAAAACACCTCTGTTTGAACACAAGACTCGTTTGTAAAGGGAAAAAAACAATACAAAAGTTTTTGAAAAAACTTTTTAACAATAGTGAAAAAGGTGACTTATGACCATTTTTCACACTTATGACCAGTGAAGCAATTGGTCACATGATCAAAATTCAGACCCTTAGCAACTGACTCATATTTATGATGGTTGCAGTGTCCCAGGAAAATGCGATCCTCTTTTGCGACCTTCTGTTAAACAAAATCAATGGAGAAGGCAGATTCATTTAACAACTGTGTTAGTAACTGAACACCTCATTTAACAACTGTGGCAAGAATTATTGTACAATGGAGTAAAATTCAGTTAACAACAGAAATTTGGGGCTTGAGTGTGGTCGTAAGTTACTTACGTAACTACCTGTACATTCTCATTTATACTTGGGTTAGAGAAGTTTATTACTTTTATGAAGTTTGGATGGTCCCAATAGGTTAATGATTAACCCCTTATACTTAAGCAAAACTTATTGGGGACTAGTTTATATCCTTGGGCAATTAAAATAAAACCAAGATGGCAACTATAACACTGTCACTGAAGCTGTGTCCCTTTTTTGTGTTACAGTACCTATAATAAAGGGATGGGAATTTGAATATAAAGCTTCAGCTGCCAACTTAACCTTTTGGTCCTGTCCCTGTGGACACACTTGGATTGTTATGCTGTACTTACTTACCACATTTTTTTATTCTTTCATGGGAATTCTACTCTGTATCCATGTTTAACATTGTGCAATGTGACCCTGCCTAAAGAAAGCTCAAGTGAGTCAACTTACATCTGCTGATCTCTAGAAACACTTCACTCATTCACAAAAAGATATTACCTACCTACATTTAAAAAATAGATGTGTTCGAATGATAATAGTAGTAGTATATGATCTAGATCAGAACCATTAACCATTCAATGGCTGGAGCCACATCTTTAGAAGAGGTCAACTGAGGATTGCAACAATCAAGGTTGACATCATCAAAGCGAGCATCACTCTTTCTGGAAGTTTTCTTTTGTTTCAGCACAGTGGGAGCTATCAATGTTCTTGTTTTGTATGCACATACCTGGGAAGAATAGTGACTAAGCTTAAAAGGAACTAAATATACCATTCTTTAATAATTTTATTATCAAAAATGAAAAATTCTTTCGTAGCAATATGCCACTGCTTGCAAATAATTTTTCAGTAGATTCCCATTGCTATTCAATGATACAATTTGTTCAGGTTGCAACAATAGATTAGGGGGACATATATAAACTTTGTTAGTCTAAACAAAGGCTGGAAAATGAAACAAAACTACACTATAATTTAAGACCAAACTGTATGATGACTGCTTTGTGATAAACAAAATAATGCTTTTAAAAAACTGCTGACAATCAGAATTATTTTTGTTGTTGTTGTTATTTTAGTGATCTACAAACTGGCACAGAAATATATATTTCTGCCTCATAATCTCAGTACAAGTGATTTGTCATCAGACTGGATATGTCATTATCTGATCTGTGGGCTTGTGTTCTCCGTAGTTGTTTGGTGAAAGGAAACCATAGCACAAGTTCATGATCAGTCTGAGGGATAATTAGAGGCTTATCTCCAGCAGCACAGCAGGCCATTTATAGTAGAAATGATTGAAGACTCCAGCTGTGTATCCTGTTCTTTCCCTTTCATCTCCATAAGAGGTCCAATCCCAATTCTACTGAGCAAAATAGACATGGTCACCCTATGAATCAGGGATCTCTGAGGTGACCACTAATTACCTACCTTGGGGAGAGATTTTGTGTTGCAGAAGATATATAATATACCTTGCAAGGGTGACACAATTGGCCTCATCAAGGTCCTTCATGTTGTCTTGCAGTTTCAACAAACACTTTCAATACCTTACAGCATTGGTCCCCAACCGGTGGTCCTCAGTGTGCATGCTCTCTCTCTCTCTCTCTCTCTCTCTCTCTCTCTCTATCTCTCTCTCTCTCTCTCTCTCTGTGTGTGTGTGTGTGTCTCTGGCT
>JANHGC010002628.1:157699-174090 GCA_027560395.1 Boaedon fuliginosus | reverse complement strand
GGCGGGGCAGGGGCAGGGCTCGTGATGTAATTAGTACTGATTTTTTTTCCTGGGAGATTTAACATAATTTTTTTTTCCGGGACGGGGGTGGGAAAGAGTTGTAAAATCCGGGACTTTCCCGGCCAAACCTGGACACTTGACAGGTATGGCCTGGTCATATCCTACATATTGTGAACTTAATTAAATAAGTTAAAATATGCAGAAGAGACAAGCTTTGAAAATTTCTTTCACAGCAGAATACATTTAGGTATCATCTCTTTCCATATTGGCCTTCCTGGTATCTAAATTGTTGGGAAGAAGCCCTTTTCTTTCTTTCAATGGGGAACAGACTTATTTATCTGGGAAAAGAGTGGCTTTCTAGTGGCTGCCCCTAAATGCTAGAACTCCAAATTTTGGGAGGTTCGCTTGGTACCCTGAAGCCCATGCATGAGTATGCGTGTGAATGAATGTAGATATGTATGTGAATAAATCGGTGTCCTTCTCAATTATATATTCCCCATAGTTTCAATGGAGATCAGTATGGTTTCTCACAATTTATTATTTATTTCATTAGATTTATACCCAGCCTGTCTTCCCCAGTCAAGGGGAACTCGAGGCAGCTAACAACAATGTTAAAATTCAATAATAATACAATATTAAAATTATCTACACAATCACACAGCAACCAAAAACTCTTCCGGGGGGGCACATCAGTTCCAGGCCCACCAACAGAGCCAGCTCTGTGGAAGGCCAACAAGGTAGGGATGGTTCTAATCTCCACAGGTAGTTGGTTCCAGAGGGCCAGCACTGCCACAGAGAAGGCTTTAGCTCGGGGACCCACCAGCCGACTGTTTAGCTGACAGGACTCGCAACAGGCCGACCCTGTGGCATCTAACTGGGCGCTGGGAGGTATATGGTGGCAGAAGGCAGTCTCGAAGGTACCCTGCTCCTAAGCCATGTAGGACTTTAAAAGTTGTTACTAGCACCTTGAATTGCACACGGAAGACCACTGGAAGCCAGTGCAGCTCACAGAGGACAGGTATATGGATGCACTGAGGTACACCCTTAATCACTCGCGCGGCCGCATTCTGGACCAGTTGAAGTCTCCAAGTGTTTTTCAAGGGCAGCCCCATGTAGAGTGCATTACAGTAATCCAAACGAGAGGTGACGAAGGCATGAGAAACTGTGAGAAGAGCCTTCCGGTTCAAGACGGGGCGCAACTGGTGCAACAGGCAAACCTGTGCATAGGCCCCCTTGGCCACAGCTGCCAAATGATGGTCTAATTTCAGCTGTGGATCCAAGACCCCCAAGTTGCACACCCATTCTGAGGGGAGCAATTTTTCTCCCCCCCAGCCTCAATGATGGACAATCAACTGGATCATGAAGGGGGCAACATCCACAGCCACCCAGTCTTGTCAGGGTTGAACCTGAGCCTTTTGGTCCCCATCCAGATCCTCACATCCACACAATGAAAAGTCATTTAAATTATTTTAGTTTCATGATGATTATTTTATTTTAAAGTATTCATATTATTTAATTAAGATGCTTAAATACTTACTGCATCTTTCCCTAATAGTTTCATTAGCACCTATTCCATGACTGTTAATATTGTTTTATATACTTGATTGTGTGATTGTGTAAATGATCTGCAACAACTGTTAGCTCTCTGGTCTCCTGAATTTTATATCTCACTTTTTAAACAACACATTCTTATCTTTCATTGATACTACCACAAGTAGTAAGTAAAAATTGATAAATTGGTTAACATCAAAATATATATTTGTCAATTGCCTTCTACTTCGCATTAAGCAAAAGGAACAAATAAAATATATCCAGACAGCAAAGTAAGAGATCATTTTCATTTCTTCATTTATGTATCTGGGATATATAACTAAACCATGATCTTCTAGAGCATTTCATTATCCTTAATGATATAAGAGGTGAATTTTTATCCCCTCTAATCTTACTAGACTTGTATGTAGTTGCTCGATTTCTTGCTCATTGCGCTAGGGATCCAATGAGGGAGAAAGTAGGTCTTTTTTGCAGACAGTGCTAGGAAATTTCATTGTCACCAAAAATGCACAACAGTCTTCCTGATGCTTTTTATACTATTTGTATTTGTATTGTATTTATTAAATTTATATTGTGCCTCCCTTCTCCGATGAAGGGGAACTATAAAATGGAAAGCTATAAGAATTTGAATAGGTATTCAATTTGCTTCAAGATCACTAGGAGGATGGCCAATTCATAACAAGAAGCAAGAGTTTCATATGAAGCTAAGAATCTCCATATGAAGCCTCTATTGAAATACTGAGGAAAAATTCATCTTTGAGGAGGATGTTAGCGAAAGGGACAGAAAATATTGTATTTTGACATCTGCTGCTGATATATTCTCACCTAATAAAGAAAAGAATCTCCCTGAATTCTCATACCTAAGGTTTCAACCTAGCTGTAATACATTTAATAAAAAAGAATTGAATCATACAAACTACCATTTTCTTCTTTGAAACTGAAACTGGGGACAGAGCACAGAGAGATCCTTCATCACTGTTGCTTTGATATTCCTATCCTGTTTCTGTTCAGTTACATTTGCCATTTTTGATGTTTCTACTGCTTTAGGTAGCTTTAAGTCAGCTTAAATCATTTCGTCAATAGCATGTCTGCATGTTAGAAGTTCTTTGCGCTATGTGACAAATTTGTTCTGTAAAAGATAAGGACTACTGCAGGAAGAAATAATTTCTCAAGATAGAAGCTTATGTGATGCCTAAACACCAGTCTGTACAAATGGACATATCTGTAGTAGAAATATTCTTAACTATCCAACCTCAGAAAAAGACTTCAGTTCAATCTTCAGTGTCTTTAAAGCTAAATAAAAAAAGCTTATGTATTTCTTAAGGCAAATATATTATATATGTTCCAAGAAGCTTAAAATTATATGATAGGAAACAAAGCTAAATTTTTAAAGAACATATTTGTTCAATAAAAACACCAACCATTGGTTTTCATTTAACTATAGGTAGAACATGCAGATGGCTAAAAAAAATAAAGTTTCTTCCAAAATAAAGATGATATACTGTATAGTGTATTTTCATAGTTCTAACATATTTTTTCACTGGCCTGCTTTGAAACACAGGATTAAAAGATTGTGTCATTATACGAATGGCATGTACAATCTATAAAAAAGTAATGAGTGTATTTCATACATTTATTTAATTAGAAGAAGGAGTATGGCCTGCACTGATGTCACTTCTTTTGGGGGGGTAGAGAGTGAGAAAATATTGCAGTCGCATTAATCCTTTTTAAATTTTCTTTAATTATTCAGATTTTCTAATAGCAATGATTCTCATATGATTTATATCCCTTTTAAAGGAATATGAGCAATTTCTTCTTTTTTGGAAAAACTCATTATATTTTAGTATCAGTCTTGCCTATTTAGGTTTAAAATGTCATCATTCTTTGAAATGAAGAGCTATGTAATCCTAGTGTTGCCACAGTGAAAATCTTGGTTTAAATCACTTAAATGCTGCCCTAGGTTTCAACATACAACAATTTAGTTAGCTTAGGATATCTCAGAAACTGCAAGATTTTCCATGCTACAGTATTTTGCAAGTCAACTTTTATAAGTACTCTTTCTGGCTATTTTTGTTTCTTATGGAACTGTGGACATTCTCCATAGGGCAGTAAGTGATTATATATCTACGAGGAAAACAACAGTAAACTCTGGCAATATGAATTATACCCACCATGTCAGACCTGTTTGAATAGACTTAATTTTTCTTCTTTGCAGCTACTTTAAACAAAGCCTGAGCAAAGGGCATCAATACACATCCTATAGCCACAAACATGACACAGGACATTTCAATACAGGATATTTTCCTGTGATGAGATGATCAGAAGAGAAAATATTTTTACTATGAACTTTAATATCAAATCACATGCATTGTTACTTTTGTCTACCAGGGATAATTTGGTCTTGTACATTCTATATTAAATTATTCTATGACTACAATAATGATCAAGACGAGTCTATCCCTAAATGTGAACTGTAAGATTTTGGTAAGTGTCAAACAAGAGATACTTGAGGTAGCTATTTAGGATCTGATCATCAAAGACATCAGATCTCATTATATGGAAACGATAAAACAAAATCGTGACATTTAAACTATTAATAACCTAATTATATAGAAACATGTTAAATTTATTTTAAGGCCACTTATTTTAGAAGCCATCCTTTTTTCCAATTAGGACTACACATCCTTCAAAAGAAATCCTTCAGACATCATGTCAGCATAGCAGCTCTCTGCTGTTCATTAAAGTAGCACTCTTTTTCAGGTTTTTCTGTTAGTCTGAAAAAGGTGCCTCTGCTTTAAAAGTAATGTTCACTTTAATGAGTTAATTCCTTAAAGCAGGAATATGTTTTTCAAGTTCATGTGGAAGCCTGAAAGAAGCTGGGATCCTTTAATAAATAGCAGGGACGTATTGTATTTATGAATTCCAAATAAAATTTAAACCGTGAACTAAACAAACCAATGGTACCTAAATCTGCAGGGCCAAGAAGAGTTTCTTCCATTTTTTTAGTTCCCATAGACTGTGCATATCCCAGAAGAAAATATTTTAACAAATCGTGTCTCGTTTCAGTAGCTCTGCCAATGCTTTATACAGAATCTGCTCTCTTTCATTTTCCATTATGGTAGGACTAGCTGCAATGTTAACACAGCTGTTCTTTCTTCATGAAACAAACGTCCTTTCTTATTGACATTGGACAATTCCAAATGTCCTACTGCACACATTCTTACCCAATTGCGATAGTGCTGCAGTGAAATTAACCAGAGTTTGATAAGTACTGTGATGCAATAGATTGGATCTAAATCAGAAAGACTCTGGTTCAGATGACTGATTTAAGAAGATGTCATGAGGTCACATTGGACAGATAGCTGTCCAAACAAAATGCCCAGGCACCAGTTTAGCCTCTCCTACAAAGTTGAATGATATCAATATAGAAAATACTTTATTGGCCAAGTGTGATTGTATACAGAAGGAATCTGTCTGTTTTTACTCATTTTTTAAAGTACATGATGGGATTTGGTGTTGAATTCTTATCTTGCTTAACCTCATTCTGTTTTTTACATATCTATTTCTTAATTTTGGGAAATAAGAGGAATCAGGAGTATTCCTAGGGAGTATATTATTTTCATTTATGAATACACCACTCTTCCTAAAGCAGACCTGATCCACTACACCGTGTATGAGTTAAGCAGAGCTAAGTAGTTCAAAACTATGTCAGAACTGCTTTGCAGTTTTCCTGGGGACAAAATTGCAGCTTTATAACTTATTCTCAGACCCTTTGTTCATTCCTTTCAAATTTTCAGTTTTGAAGTTTTTGGCTTGAACCAAGCCAAATTCAGAATTTCTAGAAGTCTACCACTTTGACAAATTACCTATCATAGATATAAACAATATCTATAAACTGTGCAAAAGAGACAGTCAACAAGACAATAAAAAGACCAAAACATCTCTCAAATAGCAATCTATGAGTATAGATTAATTTCAAGTTCAACAACAACTTGAAACCAATAATCAAGAAGTATACAATACCCCAATCAGTGGTGGGTTTCAACCAGTTCAGCCCGGTTCAACTGAACTGGTTATTAAAAGAATTACCAGTTCGGTGAATTAGTTGTTAGAATTAAGCTACCAGTTTGACCGAACTGGTATCTAATTAAATCAGCTGCTTTTCAGGCCTAAATTGATGTGTGCACAGTGCACGCACCATGAGCACCACGTCAGGGCCAAAAAACAATTGATTTAGCTACCAGTTCCACTAAATTTAGCAACTGGTTTGGCCAAACTGGTAGCTAAATAAGCTTTTGGGCCTAAATTGATGTGGGTGAGGCGTGCACATCAATTTAGGCCTGAAAAGCAGCTGATTTAGCTACCCATTCAGCCAAACTGATAGCTAACTTTTTGGGCCTAAGGTGATGCGTGTGCATCATGTATTTGGCATGCGCTTTGCATGCCTGAGCCCCCAAAAAGCCTGCACCAAGTGAACCGATTGTTAGACCAGTAGGAACCCACCCCTGACCCCTCAAGGAACTGCCAAACAAGCTAACAGTAAACAATCCAATCAAAGAACCTCCAAGACCACTCTCAACAATACTGACAGGGCAAACTACTAGAATATAAACTGAGAGCAAACCCCAGTCCTTACTAGCACTGATGATGTTACCTAGTTTGGATAATAAAATATCTGCAAGAAAACAAGAGGGCTCAGAGAGTGACAATGACCCCTCAGAGCCTTCAATATCTGTAATGTGATATGCTTCTGTAATCATTAACTGAACTGGAGAGTTTGGACCAAAAAAAAAAAACAACCCAAATTTATATTCCCTATGCACCGCCCCCGCCCCCCCACATAGTGATACTGATTATACCTGTCCCAAACAAATGGAGGAAAAGATTTATTTCGAGTTCAACAAACTATCAAAGTAGAAAAGTATACATTGGCTGATTAAGCAAAAGTTAACAAAAACAAGCATTGTTGCAAATTAAAATTTGGAACTTACTGAATGTACAGAAAGCAGAACATCAACATTAGGTAATAAAAACATGAACAGAATTCTGGCAAGGAAAAGCATTAAATGATTAATTTCCACATAAGTATGAGAGTGAAGTGGATAAAGATAAAAACCTGGCAATGGCTAACAAATGGTACATGTAAAAAATAAACTGAAGGCTTAATTTTGGCTGCTCAAGAATAAGCTATCTGAACTAATGCATTCAAGACCAGAAATTAAAAAAATCATTATATGATTCAAAGTGCAGTGTGTGCTAAGAAACAGAAGAAACAGTAGATCATATACTCATCTCACAGAAGAAGATCACACAAACTGATTATAAACAACAACATAAAACAGTTATTCACTGGAACATTTGTAAAAATTATCATGTGCCAGTAACAAAAAATTGGGGTGAATTTAAGAATTGAAAAAGTAGTTGACAATGAGCAAGTTAAAATATTGTGGAATTTCCAAATATAGGCTGATAAAGTCTTGGTTCATAACATACCAGATATAACTGTGGTTGAAAAGAAGAAAGTGTGGATAATTTATGTAGCAATATCAGGGGACAGTAGAATAGAAGACAAAGATTTGGAGAAGATCATAAAGGATCAAGATCTGAAAATTGAAATTGAACAATTATGGCATAAACCAGTAGTGTTTATTGGCACACTGTGCCATACCAAAACATTTTGGATGGTAGTTAGAAAATATGTGCATTGACAAAATTTTCATCTGTCACTTACAAAAAGCCATAGTGTTTGGATCTGCACATGTATTACACATGTGCTTTACTTCACAACATCCTGGGTGCTTGGGAAGAACTCTATGTTTATGAAGACCAATACTAGAAAAAGAACTGCCAACTATGATTTCATACTGTAGTGCATATTATAATAATAATAATAATAATAGATACTACTATAGCTACAGCATTACATAAGCACTACTAAACACAGTAAGAAGATTTTGTTTTAAGATTGTTCCTGCACGCTTAGAATATAAGAAAAGTAAAGAAAAAACAAAGAAATAAAAAGTAGAAGAAGATTCCTCCAAAGGTTATCAAAAGTAGTCCACATTTTGTATCCATACTATCTGTCTGTCAAGGACTCTTAGCAGATAGTGCAGTGATGTAGAATCCTAATGAACTGGAATAGGACTTCAGAGAAGGTTGAATATTAAAAAAAAAAAACAGGTCCAGTTTCAAGCTACAGAAATATCACCCATTATTATATGTAATGGTATTGTTACGATCAAATGGTTGCATTTGCCTGTATCATTGTTACTGTACATAGTATTTATGTATTTTTTAAATTTTATTTATTTATTTATTTATTTATTTATTTATTTATTTATTTATTTAGATTTATACCTGCCTCATTTCCCCGGTCAAAGGGAACTTGAGGCGGCTTAATTAATATGTAATACACAATAATAACAGATGAATTAATACAGGGAAATTAATTGGTTATACATATTTCCCAGTGACACAAGAGCAAGCAACATAGGTGGTAGTAGCTAATATGATAAACTTAAATGTCTGAGAATCTTGATTCACAGAATGGTCACCAGTCTAGCTAATAAAATGGCCTGAATTCTTTAAAAAATAGTAATTAAGTCCCTACGTTGACCTCTGAGGAATCTTAGGATCAAAAGCTGCTTGAATTAATTAGATAGCATATAACAGCTACACTTAATACCTCTCTTAGAATAATAATTTGTCATCTTCCCTTACATAAATCTAAGAGGAAAACAAGGAAGGACGAAAATAAGACCATAGTTTAGAATAAAATTAAAAGAAAATTAGTTGCTTGATGCAGCATAGTTTATATATTGTATTGTTTATTTATAAAAGGTTATATATTTTATAGCAATCTTATACCTAGCAACTCAAAAGTACAATATCAGTTTAGATTACATATTAGCAAGTAACCTTTCATCTTTTTTACCTTAGAATTAACTGAAAGCTTCATAACCAGTTTTGTGTTCATAATTTCTGTTTTAAAGTCATTGCAGACATTCTGAAAATGATTCAAACTCACAAAGCATTTAAAAATTAAAGCTGGAATCACTCACCATTATTCCAGTAAGCAAGCAAACTCCTTTCCCACAGTAAGTATTAGGTACCATATCTCCATATCCAATGGAGAGAAAAGTTATTGAAATCAACCACATTGCTCCAAGGAAGTTGCTAGTAACATCTTGTTGATCGTGATACCTAAATAAAGAAACATGATTTTACTACCGTTTCTTTAGGAGTACTTTGGGATTCAGAATCAAAAGTCTTATTGTTATGTGAAACAAAACCAAATTAGGTACTTTGTGGCATAGCTCACAAACAAATAAATACACTGAGCGGTAACTTAGTTCTTCCAGTTTATATGCAGATCTGCTTGTCAAGTATACTGGATATGGTTGGTGTCATCAGTTTTGACTATGATGATTTCTTGTTAGAAGAGGAAAAAATAAAATATTTTAACAAATGTAATCATAAAGATTTCAATTAATTGGTTGACTTGATTTACAAAGTATGATTTGTAACGTAGTAATCAGTCAAAAAAAAAGTAGCATATTAATATTAATTATTAAACAAGTCCTTTTGGTAACCTTGAATAATTTCAAATGCAGATGGACTACAACAGATAATGAAGAACATCTATCTTCACATACCATTTATTGGTGTTAAGATATCTAACTCATATGAAACAGGTACACACACAGATACATACAATATATACAAACATATATTCATCTAAAAAGGAAAAACCATATCACTATCCTGGTCTATGACCATAATAATGATTTGATTGATATCATATCCCATTTTAATAGCAGAATCTTTGAAATCACCACTGAACATTGCTTGAAACAAGAACTATACTCTTCAGATGATTTTTCCATGGGTGTCCCTATTTAATATCACAGTACTTTATGGTCTGATAAAATGTTACTTTTCAGTTACAAGACAAAAGAGTTCAAGACATAATCCATTATGAATTAAGTAAAGCATTACACTTATATAACAACGACAACAACAATGATGACAACAGCAACAACAACAACAACAACAATAATATACTAATAATAAAGTTTATTGCGGTCACAGACCAAAAGACAAACGGAGCAAAAGAAGTGAATACAAGGTCATGGAGAACCCACCACCAGAGACCCTAACTAGTGAGAATTAAAATGTTCTCCTCTTATTTGTGATGTACTCAGAAAAAATTTAGAGACCTGAGAGTCATCAAACAGTACAGTACCTGGTCAATATTGTTGTGCCCGCAGTGGTCTAGTTTTAACAGAGACATTAATTTGATTCTGACATCCATATACATGGGACAGTATAGGAGGACGTGCTCAACAGATTCTACCTCAGCTCTGCCACAAGGGTCATTTATATAATAAATAGCTCCAAAACCAGACTTGCAAGTGAAATTTCTGATATCGGGGGGTGGGGGTGGGGGTGCTCTAAGGATTTCTGCAACAGATCTGTTGATTTAATCATGATATTATTGTATACAACCTGGCTTCTACTTATGTAGCAATACTTCTACTTCCCCATGTGCAACGTACGTATTGCAAGTTTATCACAATGTTTATCATAACAATTATTGCCTGGCAATCACAACAAAAGAGACAAGACACAGTTTCATAATAGCCAATCTTCATAAAAATGTAAGATTGGTCCAATGTTAAATTTGAGCAATCTAGTGAGAGAATAATAGGGAAACTGAGAAAATGTAGTGAAGAAATTGTTCCTGAAGATATTGACCATTCTGGAAGAATCAAAATAGAAGTTAATTTTAAAAAATTAAAAATGGCCCAAATATTGCAAGATATGTTCACTAGGTTTGTTAAGATATTTCAAGTTATAATGTCTTTCAAAAGTTGATTAATTATATGCCATCAAATCATTGTCAACTCTTAGGTACCACATAGATTTTCTCCATGACAATCTGTCCCTAACCAGATTTTTCAGCTCTCCCAAGGTGGGCTTATCACCTCTATAACCGAGTGCATCCACATTGCTGTTATTATCCTCTTATTTTTTCCTTCCACTTTTCCCAGCATTAGAATCTTCCCTAGAGAGTTAGGCCTTCACATAATGTAACTGGTTTTTCTATCAGTTTTAAAATGTATTTGAAAACACCATCTGGCACATCCAGTATGTCATGATGCTCCCATAGGCTGTTTTCCTTATCAGTGGCTTGCATTTGGTTCATAAAATGTATTGTTTATATCACATAATAATGATATAATGCTTGACATAAAGGAAAAATCAGAAACATTGCCTTACAGAATTTGCATGAAACTCAGCTGATCCCAATAAGTTTTAGACATTTCTTAAATTATCTATCCACTATTTTAATGTGGCAAATATTAAAATATAATAAAATAGCACCAGTAGTTATGTCTATGATCTTTTTCTTGATACTAGTCTATGATCAATCTCATCACCTGCCACTTTTTAGATGATCATTTTGGAGGATCTTCCATTTTTCTATGGAAACCTATCAATGTTCATTTCTGATAACTTTATGCACTGATAAAATAAGCTGCCTAAACTAAATCAGCATAACATTATAAAAGATTTGAGATAGGCCTTGTTATGTTTTCTACTGAGCTTCAGAAACACAATGCACAAGTGTGTATACATGTATGAGTCTATCAAACTGTAAGCAAATAATTGCTCCATACTATACAGTTCAGCTATCTAATGGGAAAAATAAGAGTTTTATTCATTTTTTAAATTCAAATTTGGTTCATTTTTTTAATATGAATTCATTGTGAATTAGAAAGCCATAATTTTGCCAATTCTTAAACTTTATAACACAGTTCTTCCAAAACAAAACATAAAAACGAGTATATTAAAGAAAACTATATAAAAATATATTAGGCTAAGTTACTTGCAAACATTCCATGTTTTAGGAGAAATGGGAAAATAAATATAAATAAATGTTAATGTAAATTGCAAAAATGGTAGATTGACTTGGAAAACATGTTTTAAATAGTATTGTAAAATCTTTTCTGTTTTCTTTTTCTATTCAGCTTTGAAATGAGGCAAGATAAAAAATAGCCCTTGACTCTAAATAAACCAAAGCAAGACACAAAAGTGATCAGAAATTAGGCAAATTTAATTGCTTAGATATTATACATCTCATTTACATGTGACCAAATTTCTTGAAAATAATGTGTATTATACTTGAAAATAAAAAAAACTGACATTTTTAACAAATGTCAGCATAAAAATTAAAGGACAACTCAAATAGGAAGTAATAAACTGTTTTATCTATTTGAAAAATAAAATATATAATGAATAATGTTTCTAATAACATATTGCTTGAACATTTGGATAGTGAATGCATTATATTTTCAGTTTATAGCAATTATCTTAAAAACAACTAGTATATGTCTTCAGAGACAATAAATTACGATACAATAGTTACATTGCCTAAATAAAACTGTTGTCAATAAATAAAAACTGTTTTAATAAAACAGCCCATAGTTTATCTTATTTTTAATTGGATTTAAAGTATAATAAGAATAAAACTCCTAGCAGTTGGCAACACTATATCAAATCAATAGTTCCTTTTCTGAAACTGCATTATGTTATAAACAAAATACAAAATAACTGCTTATGAATAATTTTAAAATAAACTAGCCTTTAAAAAACAAGTTTTGACAGAGTATGGAATAAATTAACGTTCTATTTAAAAAAAATTAGGCACAATTGTGTACTTGTTTCCTGAGTTTTGCATTGGTTTAGTCATGGTTAGAGATAGATAAATGTTTGGTCAGATGAGATAATTGCTTTAAGTTAAGAGAGCTTTAAGCTTTATGAAATAGTGCGATATTTTATACTTCTTAAACTATAGTAGTAGCCTTTCTATTCCATTTTTATCTTAAGAATGGCAAAAAACAATTAAGCTAATTCAAGGCAAATCCTGTATTGGTGATCCAAAGTAACCAGCCTTCCAATATTTTTATTTTTCTAAAATATAGTTGTATATTTCCCATGAATATTCATTTTCAGGAAAATAATAATAGTGTATTCTAGTAAATTAATTGATTACAAAAATGTAATCAAGTAAACATGTAAGAAAAACTATCTCCATTTACTCTTGCTCAGCCCCAAACCAAATGATAATTTTATTTAAGAGAAATTACTCAGTCTTATAGTAAAGTAAAAGAAAGAAGACTTTGTTTCCAAGTAATGTCAGCTGTTTTGATGGGTAAAAACATTACAATTCTGATGCAAATTTCAAAACCAAAACTAAATCAGAAACTAAGTCAGACTGGAAAAATCTAAATATATGGGAAAAAATAAAACACAGATAGAAACTAAAATTAACATGTTTATTCATACCAATGTCTGTGTATTAGGTCACAGCACTAGCAGCAAGTTAATTTGTACCTTTTGCCTTAAAACAGAAAGAAAGATTAACACAATTTTAACCTTTTGATAGCTTCCCTCTGAGTTGTCCAATATTATAGTTTGCTTTAATGTAAAACATTACATTCATTTAAAGGAACCGAACAAAAATACATTGTTGGGTCTTTTTAATAGAAATGTTTTGAACCAAACAATCACTTAACTTTTTCACACATATTGTGAAGCTTTCTCCTGTTCTATTCTCTCTCTGATAAAAAGATATACCATTAGGTTTACTGCTTTGTCTTCAAACATTGTTGACCAACAAGAGCACAGAACAAATCTTGCTCATAATCAAGCAATATCCTTATTTTCCATTGTTCTTTATCTAGCTTTTTCTGTTCCATTTTCTGTACATGGTTGTTTTGGTTTCATGTGGGAAAATAGGTCATTAACTATCTTTCCTCCATTATCATCCAGGAAGCACTTCTATGTGTGAAAAGTCAACAGATGTGGAATTTTGAGAGCAACGGGTTTTCTGAATGTTTGTAAATGTAGAATACAAGAACCTAAATTCTCTACACTGAGATTCCACCCACCATCTCATGTGCTCACTCAGTGAATAAATCCTGGTTCAGCTTTTGAGTTTGGACTTTCTTTTCTTTTCTTTCTTTTCTTTTCTTTTCTTTTCTTTTCCTTTCCTTTCCTTTCCTTTCCTTTTTTTCTTTTATTTATTCCCTACATATTCTTTTTGTCCTTTATTATGTTTTGCTTACATCCATTTGTTTTCCTAACATCATACATCTCCCTATGAGGAAGTAAAGCTGAGATGGTTGTTTGCACGTAGGAAAAACAACTGCAGCCAAGCAGAAATTCTTCCCACCTCACTTCCCCAAGCACAGCCACACTTTCCTTGAAAAGGCTGAAAAAGCTTACAGCCCCAGGGAGATGGCTTAGAGCCCAGCCTGAGAGATGGCTTCACTCACTAACTCACTCACAAGTTTATTTAAAAGTATCCATGTCAGCAAAAAAGGAACCATACTGAGGTAGCACCTCATCCCAGCTAGTGCAATGATTTTTGGAGGGAGCCAAAGATTGTACACCTCTTTACAGACATTTTGTAGACTTTTGTTTTGCCTGATTATTAAAGGACTGGACATAAATGACATAATTTAAGTATAAGGATGCATTTATGTGGCAATATCAACTTGTAGTGCCTAGAAAGTAGCACAGGCTGTTGATGGGTATGATCTGTTCTGCAATAAAACATTACATATAGATCTGCTACCTTGTCGTGTGCCCTGTCCTTGGAAAACAAAGAACCTTCACATTCCCTCATCTCAGACTCTTTCCTTCAAAAAGCGTTCTTCATATCCAGGGAAACATCCTCCTTTTTTCTAGCAATTTATTTTGGGTCCTTTTTTTCCCAGTCACTGGCTACCCATGCTTTGTCTTTCCAGCCTCCTCGGTGTCCACTTTCTTTTCATTCCACATAAGTATTCCTGGTGCCAATTTTACCCTCCCACACAGATGCTAGTTACGTCACTCCACCATTGTTATATACTTTGTATTAGAATTATTGGATGCCTCCATCCTATAAATGCTTTCCCAACACAATCTGTAATAAATTAATCTTGCTTAGGCAATTGTGTGGGATGCCACTTTTCAGAAGAACACAGTGCTCTAAAATATTTCTATATACGTCAGGATTGCATGTAGAGAGTAAAGATGACCTTGAAAGAGATATGCAGGAGATATGGAGTTGATTCCTTCGTCTAGTCTATCAGTGGGGCTGACATTACATAATCAGAAATGAACATATCTATGCGAATGGAACAATTTGAGGTATGTTATGAACAGTATCTTCAATCCATATAAGATCCTAGCATCCAGCAGAAGCATCTCCTTTCCCTTGGCAGTTTCCGGATCCATCTCTGATGCTGCTCCAGAAGATTTCCAACTATCTAGAACAGTTATTGAGGGAGCACAGTAAATTGCTAGAATAAAGGAGAATCAAGAAAACTTTACTTCCTCTTTTTCCCCATTGGAAGCAACCCATGAAAGGAATTTTGCTCATAGGAAGTTTGGATTAAATTAATTTCAATTGGTGCAAACTAACTGCAAGTCTCTTTTATCATGCATAAGATTACTAAAAGTCTTAACAGAGAAACTTGTTGAAATGATATAACAACTAAAATTTTGTGATCCACTTAACGTTGAGGTTAAAAACAAGCATCTATCAATCACAGCATATTTTAACTGAGAAAGACTCAGTAAGAAGGAATCAAGTTTTGAAAACAATAAAACACTTGAAAAAAAGCAATTCTTTTCAGCACCATACTGTTCAAGAAAGGGAAATTATGCACAAATAGCCTTGAGCAAATTAAGTAAAATCTGGTGCTAAAGCAGCGCGTTGGACTAGAAGACTTCCAAGGTCCCTTCCAGTTCTATTCTGATTAAAAATTTATTTTAAACACGAAAAGCCTTAAACTACTAAATGGATTTCAGCTACCTCCTGCCCTAAACCCAAAGTTTTGTTACCAAGTTCACCCATAAAAGTCCTAATGATTTATATTTCTCAAAGAAATAATTCAAACGACTAGGTTCATAGAAGCAACGGCAACTGGAGTGCTTCTTGCATAATGGGACTCAAATACCTATCTCTTACCTATATTATTTTTGTTCCCCCATAGCTTTGTTGACAAAATGATCTTCTTTAATAGTCTCAAGAGCTGTCCATTATAGGAAGACAATTGCTATAGTTTTGCCTTGAGAGCTGTTTCACTTTTATCTTGATACCAATATGATTTTTTTAAAAAAATTATATATCTCAGTTGAATCTGCTATTTCTTACAGAGGATTGCTTCTTTCAGTTTAGCCAGCTCAACACTGGCAAGACTAACACTCAGAAAGATTGTGAGAAAAACATTTTTATACCTTCTTTTTTAAAAAAAATTTTTTTTATTAATTTTAACATAAAGAAAAATTGTCATAAAAAAAGTTTTCATACTTCTGTTCCAGATCGGTTTTCCGGGTTCTCATACCTATCTCAACATGTGTTACATAAAGTTAATTATTTATATAAACTACCTATAAAATATAATCCCTTTTACCCTCCTTTTCATTATTTTTGAAATATTACTTATACATTTATATTTAAAAAGTTAAAGACATGATGTATGCATTTCATTTTAAAATTTTTAAAAGATAAGGGAAGATAAAAAAAAGACAATACAAAAGTAATAAAAAAAATATAGATAAAACCAAAACACATGCATATATTGGTAAAAAAGAAAAATGGTATTAACCCCTTTTTCAACTTCCATTATTCTCCTATCCTTCGTCTCTCTTTTTTCTCTTCATATATAGTTCCCCCCCTTTTGTGGCCCCCCCTTTCATCTTCCCCTTCTATCTCATTCCTCACCCTCTTCCTTTGATCTAATCTCCATTCTCTCTTAGCTCCCACCTCTTCCTTTTTAATT
>JANHGC010002628.1:112800-123072 GCA_027560395.1 Boaedon fuliginosus | reverse complement strand
GGCCTGGTCATTTCTTTGTCAGAGGGCAAACGGACAAAATCAGCAGGGGATCAAATACTTATTTCCCTCACTGTAAACCCTGTCAAGTAGTGAAAAAATCAAAATTAGTTATTTGCAAAAGGAAGCTTTGCTTGGAGCAAGTTAGAGCCTGTGAGAATTCTATATCTTTAATACCATCAAACAACAAACCTATCTCGTGTCCTTGGGGAAGGACTACATCTGTGGATAAAAAGGTGAAATCCAGTATAAACAATTGGCTAACTATGAAACCAAACATAATCTCTCTATATATAAAATTGTGTGTGTGTGTGTGTGTTCCAACATAGCTCTGGAAAGGCTTGACCAATTTCAACCAACCTTGGTACACAGATGACTTACTCTCTGGGAACAAACACTGTGGGAATAAGATACCCTAACACCCAGAGGGGTCTGTATCCCCTAAAAATAGTGCTGAGGGCTTCACAGTACTCCACAGGGGGGCTCCTTCTGACTTGCAGTGCTGCATGATCAAGCAGTGCGAGGCCCATAGAGCTAGAACTCATCCTGACTATAGAATTTTCCTGTAGAAATTCCTGGGCGAAGCCAGGATATCGGCTAGTAATAAAATACAAAATAATAATAAGAAAAACACAAGCCATAAAAGTAAAACTACATAATGCTTCTGTGGGCTAAAAAAATACAATATTCAAATTCTTTGGTGCAAGACTTGTACAAAGCAAGAAAAAAACACATACATTTATAGACATCACTATCATATTATGCAGGTCTTAGAAGCAAGAATTCTGGCATATTTCCAGTCTTGGCTGAAAAGATTAAAATTACAAAAAGTTCTTCAAGGGAAAGGCAGAAAATAAAAAATATCAATTGTGTTTGAAGCTATAGCAACAGCAAGCCTGCAATTTCCAGAGCCATTTGTGTTTAACTGAAGACAGATAAGACTAAATATATTAACCACAGTTTTAGAGATTGATTTGGAATGCATATTAGAAAAAGTGTCAGTTGAAATAACATTTTAAATGTTCTATAACTATGCGAATATATAAAGACGGTATCTTAGTTATGTGGACAGCTTAAGTCATAATTTGTGAGACTTCTACCTTCCATATAATGATTTATAATAAGAAATCTGACTAGCAATGATTCTGCCTTATTTTTTTCTGAGATAGCAGGAGTGTTTCATCATCAGGCTTATGATTTTGGACTAAGATCTACTGGGACATCTCTCCTTCTACAATAACTTTCATTGTTTATATTAGTTCTATAAAACTACAATACAGCATAATATATATGATTCTTATTTGGAGACTGACATTATAAAAACATACATTAGCATTATAAAATGATTTATAAAAATAAAATCCTATTTTCAATGTATGCTCCTTTGCAATTTGTCTAATTCATGGGTATCCTTAAATGATAGCATCCAAATGCATTTATATGCTGACAGATTTTCAGGGAGGCACAGAAGTGGGATACCTGTCACAGCTCCTGGGTTTGTTTATATTATTTAAAAGCAATGGTTGAAAATACTAACAATGCTTTGAATATGAAAATAGCCTGGAATGCTTTCTACCCTGTATTTGAGATTAAGGACAGTACATGTAGTCCTTGGCTTACAATCATTTATTTAGCAACCGTTCAAAGTTACAAATGGCACTGAGAAAATTTACAACATCCCAAAGGTCACATGACCAAAGCCAGGTGCTTGGCAACCAGCATTTATTTTTAATAGTTGTAGCATCCAGGAGTCGGGATGCCATTTGCAACTTTCTCAGATGGATTCCAACAAGCCAGATCAACTAAGAAAACTGGACATCGCTTAACAACCATGTGATTCCCTAAACTGCAGTTATTCACTTTACAACCATTGGGGAAAAATACATCTAAAATCACAAACTCATGCATGAGACACTTAATAACCACCTTGAAATGTTGATCACGATTGTGGTTATAAATCAAGGACTCTCTGTATTTTTCTTTCTTCCATTTAATTGTGTCTGATTCTTGGAGTCTGCCTGGACAAGTGCTTGCAGTTTTCTTGGAATGTTTTTTTAAAAAGTGATTTGCCATTGTTTCCATCCTAGACCTGAAAGAGAGTGACTAGCCCAAGGTCACCCAGCTGGCTTTGGGCTTAAGGTGGAACTAGAATTCAGGTTCTCCCCATTTCCAGCCTAATGCCTTACCATCACAATCAAACTGGCTGTTGTGGTTCAGCAGCGTGCTGCTGATTTGGCAGTCGAATCCAACTCTGACATAGAGACAGGAATTGTGCTGGAGAAGTCGGAGTCGGCTGCTGATGTTTTGCCAACAGAGACTGTTCCCTCCACAAGCCAGCAAGACCCGGTGGGATCTGGGAGCAGTGGGGAGGAGCCCTTAGCTGATGCCAGGACCCAGCGTCTAATGAGGAGGGAACAGCAACATCAGCAACGTCAGAAGGAGCAAAGTCAAGCTGCAGCTGATGACTAATTGGACCACACCCAAGAGCAGTTAAAAGGTGTGTGTATGTGATCGGTTCTTTGCAGGAAACAAACTTAAGACTTTCTGAGCACATCGTCAGATTCACAGTCTTGACTTTCTGTTTGGAATTTCTTGTTTTGGATTTTGGTGAGTTCCTAATCAGCTGGCATTTTGCCTGGATGTAATGAGGACAGATATCAGTATTTTCTGCATTCCTGCGCAGCCGTTTTGCAAAACACGGACAGTGCTAACGTGCTGCAGAATAAATCTTAGTTCCCTTTAAGAAGTGGTCTGGATTCATGATTCTCGGGCGTGGGACAGGACAGATTGTTTCCTGCCCCAACTAACCAGCAGTAGTTATCATGGAGCAGCTTAGGGCTGAAAACTCTGAACTAAGCCAGCAATTGACTGTGTTGGCAGCTCAAATAGCATAGCTCCAAATTCCTGCTGCTCCCATGCCAAGGAGAAAATGTCCACTAGCCATGCCGGACAAATTTTCTGGGCAACCTGCCATGTTCCCGGCTTTTATGGGGCAGTACCAGCTTTTTATCAGTCTAAGGGAGAAGGATTTTCCCACTGACCAGACTAAAGTGGCTTCATAATAAGCTTCTTTTTGGCTCAGCAGATCGTTGGGTCACACTCCTGTTGACTCAAAACAGCCCCTTGTTAGATAATCTTCAAGGGTTCTGGGACCATTTGTGTTTGATGTATGAGGATCCCATTAAAGAACAAATTGCATCCTCAGGGATCTCTGGCACAGAAAACTCTCCGTGCAGGAATATATTGGGAAATTCAGGCTGCTGAGTCAGGATTCAGCGTGGAACGAGGAAGCTTTAATGGATGCTTTCCAGGATGGGCTGTCAGAAGAGCTCCAGGACGAACTGGTGAGATTGGAGGTTTCCCCGCATTTCAACACATTGGTCCACCAGTGTCTTCGCATTGACGCCTGCCTGCATCAACGAAGAAGCTATTGAATAGTTCAGGAACCGCAACCTGTGACAGCACCTGAGGCTCCATGTCCTGTGCCACTAGTGTGAGTGGTTCCATGTCCCAGGCCACCAGTGCGAGTGGCTCCGGTGCCCAAGGAGGAGCCTATGGAATTAGGGGCAGTCAACCCTCCTCTGATGGCTCAGGAGAGGACTCGCAGACAGACAGCGGGGTTGTGTTTTTATTGTGGAGAGCCCGGGCATCTGGCTGTTTCATGCCTGAGGAAATGATGCAAGGTTTCGACGCCTGGTCCTGCTCCGCAGGTGGGAAATAACTTGTCGGGAAAATGGGCCACACCTGATCTAAAGTTTGAGTTACCCTAGGGGAAGAGAGGCGGGGTATAAATCTAAACAAATAAACAAATAAACAAACAAATAAATAAATAAAGAAGTCCCTAGGTCAGGTGAATCTTACTTTTCATCCACGCTCAGTGGAGGTGGAGTCTGGGCCCCCTCGGCATTTGGTTTCGGCAACCAAAGTGTGCTTTGTCAGGTTTGCCAGAGGGGATTCCGGTGCATGCTCTGGTGGACTCGGGGGCCATGACCAATTTTATGGACAAGGTATTTGCGACACATTTCCACTTCCCATTGTGCCCAGTGGATCCTCCTCTGATAGTGGAAACCTTTGATGGTCAGGTGCTTGCATCAGGGCCCATAACAACTGCTACACAACCCCTGTGCTTGACCATTGGATCGTATGAAGAGGCAATCCAGTTTTATGTGACTTATGTCCTGCACCTGCCACTCATTTTGGGATTGGCATGGCTTCGGACACACAATCCACAAATCTCATGGTTGCGGAACTCAATTTTATTTTCTAGTCTGCAGTGCATGGATCACATCCACCATGTCTGTGCAGGTCAAGTGGACTCTCTTCCTGAAGTGGCATTGCCGTCTGAGTTGGCTGACTACACAGACGTCTTCAGCGAGAAAGAGGTGGAGCAACTGCCCCCGCACCGGCCATATGACTGCCGGGTGGACTTGTTGCCAGATGCAAAATTACCACTGGGTCGGCTATACGCCATGTCGGAGCCAGAGTTGGCCACACTGCGGGACTTTTTGGAAAATAACCTGGCCAGGGGGTTTATCCAGCCCTCATCCTCTCCTCTGTCAGCTCTAGTCTTGTTTGTGAAGAAGAAGATAGGGGATTTGCGCCTGTGCTGTGACTATTGCTGGCTGAATGCCATCACAGTGCTCAATCGGTACCCCCTGCCCTTGATCCTGGAGCTCATGGAGAGACTTCGGGAGGCGACCATCTTCACAAAATTGGACTTGTGGGTGACTTACAACTTGGTGCGCGTCTGGGAGGGCAATGAGTGGAAGACCCAATATGGGAACTTTGAATATACTGTGATGCCCTACAGTTTGACCAACACCTCTGCTGTCTTCCAACACTTCATGAATAAGGTATTCTGGGACCTGTTGGATCAGTTTGTGGTGGTGTACCTGGACGACATCTTGATTTACTCTAGGTCCAGGGAGAGTCACCTCCAACAGGTCCGCCTCGTCCTCCAGTGTCTTCGGGAGTACCAACTTTATGCCAAGCTGGAGAAGTGCCAGTTCTGTCAGACATCCATTGAATTCCTGAGCCATGTGATTCCCCCTGAGGGCATTGCCATGGACCCTCACAAAGTGGAGTCTTTGTGCAATTGGGAACCCCCTCGCAGGGTCAAGGATGTCCAGCGCCTTCTAGGGTTCGCTAACTATTATAGGACGTTCATCCCTGGCTACACTGCCTTGACCACTCCCTTGTCTCTGCTCCTGCAGAAGAAAGTACCCTTCCAGGTCCCCCGCAGCAGCATGCTTTCCAGGCCCTGAAGACTGCTTTCATGTCCAAGGCCATTATGAAGCATCCTGACCTTGGCTGCCCCTTTGTATTGGAAACGGATACATCGGATGTGGCATGGATATTTGAAGAAGATCCGCTCCACAGGGAAAGAGCTGCCACAGAGAAGGCCCTCGCCCGTGGCCCCACCAGTCGGCATTGTCTGGCCGACGGCACCCAGAGCAGGCCCTCCCTATGAGATCTAACTGGGCATTGGGAGACATACGGTAGCAGCAGAGGCTCTCGAAGGTAACCCGCCCCTAAACCATGAACAGCTTTATAAGTTGTTACTAGCACCTTGAATTGCACCCAGAAGACCACTGGTAACCAATGCAGCTCGCGGTGGATAGGTGTTGTCCGAGTGCATCGAAGTACACCCTTAATCACTCTTGCGGCTGCATTTTGTACCAGTGGTAGTCTCCGGGTGCTCTTCAAGGGGAGCCCCATGTAGAGCGGGTTGCAGTAGTCTAACCAAGAGGTGATAAGGGCATGAGCAACCGTGTGTAGCGCCCCTTGGTCCAGGAAAGGTCGCAACTGGCGCAACAGGCGAACCTGTGTGAAGGCCCCCCTAGTCACAGCAGTAAGATGGTGGTCAAATTGTAGCTGTGGATCTAGGAGGACTCCCAAGTTGTGAACCCGCTCTGAGGGGAGCAATTTCTCTCCCCCCAGCTCCAATGATGGAACCTCAACTGAACCATGTGGGGGCAGTACCCATAGCCACTTGGTCTTGTCTGGGTTGAGTCTGAGCCTGTTGGTCCCCAGAATTTTAATTTTTTTTCTTAGGGACATAAGAACATAAGGGAGAGGAGAATGGATAAAGCAGGCACCTGATGTGCCTAGGGCTTATCACTTGGTTCTATTCAAGCTTTTTCCAACACATCTAAAAGAGAGGCATGGTTCCTGGGAATATTTATTTTAAATTTCTAACACTTTCCATTACTCAAGATTGCTATTCAAGCTTTTTAAGAGGAGAAGCTCCAGGCATCAGTTTTGTAGTGGATAGGCAGAATTGCTGCTGCTTTAGGAGCATTCATTATGCAGCTCACTAGGAAGAAAATGCCCTGCCTTTCAAAAGAGTCTTAATCGATAGGTTGTTTGTGTATTGATCTGCTTCTAGAATGCAGAGGATAAAACCTTTAATGGTGCATTGTATCCTAGATTAACAAATTAAGAGCTGGGCTCCTATTAAAGAT
The DNA here is from genome assembly GCA_027560395.1 of Boaedon fuliginosus. Taxonomy (NCBI): domain Eukaryota; kingdom Metazoa; phylum Chordata; class Lepidosauria; order Squamata; family Lamprophiidae; genus Boaedon; species Boaedon fuliginosus. Next base: position 116,611 of record JANHGC010002628.1, on the reverse strand, counting down.
CCACACTTCTATCTCCCACAGATTTCAAGTCAGAGCCAGGCAAGAACTTGACACCTATCCAGAGAAGTAGATTGCATTCATGCATCTCTCCAACACCCATTAATGGCACCATAGTGTTAGGAGTCATTCCTTCACACTGCCTTGATTAGCTGGCACTCAAAAGTTGGATGAATGAATGAATGAATCCTACCCTGAAGATTGGGATCATCTTCTCTCTTGTTTTTGCTTCATGGCAGCTTTGGAAACAACTTCTTTTCTAAAGACGTTTTCAGGGAGTTGAATGGAATTGTCTCTGGAAAGGCCACCTCTCCCAAAAATCTAAATACAGGCTGAAATGCTCAGTCATCGCCTTCTAGTAAAATTGTAGCATTACTGGAGGGTCTTTGTGACCTTGTGGAAAGCTGAGTGGTAGCCTCCTATCCTCTGACTATTGTCCCTTCCCCTCATTACATCAAGAGATTATTTTCATGGAGGTGATAGGAAAAGGCACCACTTTAATAAACAGTCACTTGGGAGATGATGGGTTGGTCATGGCATGTTCCTGCTTCTACATTGATAAGGGTACGCCCTCGCAACCACCTGCTTAGTATAAAGTAATATTTGACATAGGTTCCAGCCATAAGGTCATGTATGCAAATGCCGTGTGCATAGTTTGTATATTCCTTCCACCTCAAAGATGCAGGGAATAAGTATTCTGTAAAGTCTGTCTTCACAGACCCTTTAGGTAAACCTTTTGACTCCAAAGTGACTCAAGGTGCAGGAAAGTTGAGAGCCACCTGCTCATTTCCAAGCTAAAGACAATCAGGTCAAGATATCAGTTGGGTCTCTCCCAACCATTGCCTATAACAGTGGTGGTGAACATTATCCACGCTGCGTGCCAAAAGCACGTGTGCGTGCGCATGCGTGCTCATGTGCCCACCCCATGCATGCACATGCAACCCTTGTGCATGCACACACAACCTCCTGTGCATGCACACATGCACCCTGCACATGCACACATGCCTCTCCATCCCTGCGCAATCTCCCAGAGCTAAAAAACAGCTGATCAGCTGTGCTTCGGCGGAGGGAAGAAAGGTAGGTATAGGGCCGGGGCAGGTGGGAGGGCCTTTTTCACGGCCCAACTGGTGAGAGCCATGTGCTCATGTGCAGTGGGGCGACAGCTCACGTGCCCGCAGGAGGCCTCTGTGTGCCACCTCAAGCACATGTGCCAGAGGCTCACCACCACGGGCCTATAACTTTTGACTCTCTTAGAATCATAAGTCTCCTTACTGATGTTCATCACGAAATAGAAACATTAAAGCAGGGAATGAAATCGATGGGAAACATACTCGTCAAAACTACCCACAAGGCTAGGACTCTCAGAATAAGAACGTTAGAAGAGCCATGGGTTGTTTCTCTTGTGGATCACACATTCTGCAGAATTGCTTTAGAAGAACGTCATCAGCAACTTAAGGGTGGGCAGCAGAGCTTCCCAGGTGCATTCAGCTCATCTTATTGAAATTCTTTCAGAACCCTACAGATGCCTCCAGTGTTCTTTGCCATTCATTATGTATCGTTACGTTACGCTTGCACAAGCAATAATGAAGGGATCTGCTTTTTACCTTTAAGTCAAATTCAAAATGTGGAGAAAAGCAGTATCATCTAGAGAAGCGTTCCTCAACCTCAGCAGCTTTAAATGCGTGGATTTCAACTGCCAGAATTCTCCAGCCAGCACGGCTGGCTGGGGGAAAATTCTGGGAGTTGCAGGCCATGCATCTTAAAGTAGTTGAGATTGAGAAATACGGAACTATTGTAGAGCAAACTCTCCCTTTCTAGACTCAGTTATGGAAGTAGCAGCGGGAGGGGGATTTGAGAGACAGCAACATCTCAGTGGTAGCATGCAGAAGAACATATTTCATACAGAACAGAATAACAGAGTTGGAAGGGACCTTGGAGGTCGTCTAGTCTAACCCCCTGCTCAAGCAGGAGACACTAAACTATTGTGGTACCCTATATACATACATAAATACATACATGCATGTTTATATCCCCCTGTATTATATGTAGAAATAACTCAAGGCGACAAACATATCTAATAGAGACCCAAACTCGCTTCCTCTGGCCCAGCAAATGGAGTCATGAAATGGAGTATGCTTTGGAGAAGGTGTGGTCAATGCGTTCTGCCTTCCAGCCCTCTGGATTCAACCCCAATGCCATCAGATCTGTGGTGACCCCAGGCTTAAGCTCTTTCTGCTCAGCATTGGCATTGCTAATGAAATTCAGTCACATATCTCGGTCTTTGGGGCCTATTTTTTTACCTCATGATCTGATCAGGTGCATAGGCTCAGATTTCATCCTAACAAGACCAAAGAGCTGTAGATTCTTTGTAGGCCACCTAGATCAAGAGAGTTTCCATCTTGGGTTCTGGAGAAGGGTGTACTACCCCAGACTGACACCAATATATGATTTGGAAGTCCTCTTGGACTCATTGCTCCTGCTTGAAGAGAAGTAGCAGCTTTGACTCGGAGGCCTTTTAGAAAAATCACATATGCACACTCTGATTGTGCCCATTCCTGAATTGGAAGACCTTATTCATGGTCACTCATAGCAATAGCAATAGCAGACTTATATATCACTTTACAGTACTTTACAGCCTTATCTAAGTGGTTTAGAGTCAGCATATTTCCCCCAATAATCTGGGTCCTCATTTTACCAACCTCAGAAGGATGAAAGGCTGAGTCAACCTTGAATCTGGGGGAGATTCGAGCTGCCAAATTGCAGGCAGTCAGCAATCAGCAGAAGTAGCCTGCAGTACTGCACTCTAACCACTGCGCCACTGTGGCTCAGGCATTGATCATCATCAGTAAACTTCTAAGCCTGGAGTTGGCAACCCACAGCTCTAGAGCCGCTTGAGGCTCTTTGGGGCTTCTGCTGTAGCTCCCTGTCCCTTCCCCTCCATCGTCTGGTCTGAGAAGGTAAGAACAACAGAGGAGGATGGAGAAGCGGCTGGGGCTGATTCTCCAGTGCTGTGGCTTTAAAAAACTCAGGGCAGCAGGAAAAGGGGGCTGGCCTTGCTGAACTTTGCATGCCCACCCCGGGGGTCAGGCTCAGACAGAGCCCTGTTATTTGCACGATCACCTATCTCCAATAATTTCTGCCCATCCAGAAACATCTAACAGGATGGGTACACTCCTGATCCCCTCACTTTAGAAGCTTCAGATTCTGTCATATAAGCAGTGTCATCTGATCCAGACCCAGAATAAGTGCCTTATCTGTCACCATCCCTGTCCCATGAAACAGGATTCCCCTCACCCACATAAGATGGTCCCATCGTTGGCCCAGCCCAAAGTTGGGTGGTTTGTTTCACCTAGTGCAAGTTAGCACAAATGATCACACAAAGGCAGGTGGAGACATTTCAAATGCTTTATTTCTGTTCAGAGCAAAAAAAAAAAATTAACTCTGTGCAGAAATAAATTTAACTGTGAGCAGAAATAAATTTGCATTTAGCTAGCATCTCAAAGCAAGCATACCACATCTACTCACAACAGGTATTATGCAGTTCATATATTACATGTTCGTCTTTGCTGTTTTTGCTGTTTGGAATAGCCTGTAATAAATATATACTGATCTGGAAATTGGAGTTGATTTAAATGTTTTACCTGGCCTAGAAAAGGCTAGGAAAGACTTCTATAAGCATCAGGCTGCTGGGGAGAAATACTTACATTGTTCTAAAAAGGAAATGTCTGAGAAAGGAGCCTCTAGAGCAGTGATTCCCAAAGTGGTCTATATCGACCCCCAGGGGTCTATGACAACCTGCAAGGGGTCTACGTCA
>JANHGC010002628.1:10770-24266 GCA_027560395.1 Boaedon fuliginosus | reverse complement strand
TGGGGAAGTTTTGTGCAGAATTGAATTCTTGTATAGGGCACATACAAACTCCCTGCTCTGTTTTATATATATAGATATTGAAATATAATTACATTTATATAAAGAGAGAAATGTTATTATTTTATTTTATTATTTATTTTATTTGATTTATATCCCGCCTTTCTTCACCCATCTGCCTCTCTTCACCCATCTCTTATTTTATAGAGAGAATGTGATAAAGATTACAAATGATATTTAAAAATGGAGAAATTTTCCATATAATAAAGAAATGTTTATATTTTGAAATAACAGTATGTTAAAGTTAATTGGGATGGTGAATAACGTTTAAAATAGTTTGGAAGGAATTATGTAGAAAAGGAGCTGGAATGAATAATAGTGGTCAATATTGGTGGTTTAATTATATTTACACAAGCAAATAATTTAGAATGGATTATTTGATATCTAAAATTAAACTTCTTTTTTCTATTCTGTTGAATAAGCTTTATAAATTAAAAATGTGATAAAGTTTGCAATGGATATTTAATAAGCATTGGATGTAAATGAAATAAGTTTATTAAACTAACTGGGTCTACAAAAAATTGGGGAAGTGTTCTATGTAATAAAGGCCTAGATTCTCATTCTTAGTGGATATTTGGAGAAGATAATAAAGATGATTTTCAATTGTGATAAAAATTTATGATGTACTAGATGGAGATGATGGAAACCCAAAACAGTTCTGTTTGTATAATAATTGATAAAAAAAAATTGTATAATAATTGTGTAAAAAAAACAGTAAAAAAACTTGACCAAAAAAAAAGATACACAGAATAATTTCTGTGATTGGAATGCCAATTGTTTTAAGCAACGAAAAGATCATATTTAATGAACTCGGCTTTCAACTGTATTCTCCAAACCCACATATTTCTTAAAGGAAGTCAATGTTCTGAGTTCTTTTGAGCTAATTAACTTTCAAAGCAATGTGACAAAAGAGAAAAAAAAGTCTCCATGAATAGCCAGACCCAGATCTTCTTTTTGTGTGCTTAAAGCTGCCTTTTGTAACAGCACTTAATCTGCCCCTACATCCCCACTGCAGTTTCTCTTCTACACAATCTTTTAAAGTGTTTCTTTCTTGTGATCTCACTGGACACATTCACTTCATTCCCTATTGCAAGTGAAATAAAAAACTTGATTGATTACATCTTTTGTTCCCTCAGCTTATACTGTGAATCCTCTGATGCATGGACTGGTTTTTTTTTAATTTCCGCACAGCCCAATACATAACAAATCTATATCTATAAAAGAGAACTGGGGTTTGGATGTGTGTTTGTATGTGCTTTATACAAACTTACAGTTCTGCACCAATCTACCTCAAACTTGCCAGTTAGATAGAAAATCATAGTAAGAAATGCACTGTCGGGGTCTGGAAAAGGTAGAGTTCATTTTTCACCCCTTTTTTGGGGTGAAAACATGAAAAAAGTACCAAATTTCAACTGTGCATGTGCAAATTTTAAACAGGTGGCATTCAGTTAACAAGGAGGAATTCTCCACCGCCCATGCCCAGATTTGAAATAGAGCCACCATTCTGAAACTCACCAGACCAGGTTAAGGAGTTATTGGGTCAGTGGGAGGAGAGGGCAGAGTTTGGAGGCCTGGAGCCAGCTTTTAAATTCCGCCCTCCCATGGAAATGCAGGGCAGGAAGGTCAGAGTTTGGCCGCGAGGCCACCAAAGATGTGCCTCTCCTCCAGGCGGCTGAAACCTACCCTGGCTTGCTGGCCCAAGCATCGGTGGCAGCGGCGGCTTCCCGGCTGGCCACATGTGATCAATGGCGGCCGGCCACTGGAGCACAGAAGCAGTGCCCACAAACCATCCCTGCCTGCCAGACTGAGCTGAGGAGGCCCTGCCTTTCCCTGGAGAAAGAGACGCTGCAGCCTCACCAAGAAGTGCGGGTGGAGTGATGAACTGCTTCCTCTTTGAAATGGCCACAGAAGGAGCTCCAAGCTGCCCATCCTGGGCAAGGAAGGAGGGATTCTCCTCCTAATAGGCCTCCCTGCTCTGCCCATGCTTCCTGGGGAGGCCGTGGGGCCTCTTTCCCCTGGGAAAGGCAGAGCCTCCTCCACCCAGCCTGGCAGCCATGAACGGCTCAGGTGCCACCACTACTCCCCTGCTTCCAGGGGAGTGGTGCCAGCAGGGGCTTTGTGCAAATCACCTGTTGCTTAGCAGAGCACCCCAGGGCCACTGCCAACAGCTGATTAGCTGTCAGAGCAGCGGGTATCAATGGCACCACTGCTGCTGGTGACTCCAGGGTGCTCCACTAAGCAGCAGGTGATTTGTGTACAGCCCGGAGCCAGTGACAGTAACTGATATCCATAGCGGTGCCACTGCTACTCCCCAGCAGAAGGAGAAGAGAAAAGAACATGATGAAGAGGAGGAGGTGGAGAAGGAGGAGGGAAGGTGAGGAACAAAAGGGGAAGGGTGGGAGAGTGAGTGAGTGTGAAGACAAGAGGAGGACAAAGAGCAGCAAAGGGGCAATAAGACCATAAGAGGATGAGTGGAAATAACATGAACAGGAGGGGGATGAAGATGAGGGGGATGAATACGAACAGGGGATGAAGAGAAAGAAAGGGAAACCACCTATTACTTCCACTCACATTTTCCAGCCACTTTCCACTCACCCCCACCACCACAATTATACTTCTTCTTTTAAAATAAAATAAAAAAACCCGAGCAAGGCCGGGTAATCAGCTAGTATATCATAAAAGATGGAACATTTCCCCTCAATCACTTGAATGTTATTTCTTGTACAAGTGAAAATACAAGTTTTGGCACAGAAAACCAGATTAAAATCTTTGGGACCCAGGTCTTGTCCAATGATCTCCAAGCTGCCCATCTCTCCCAACATCTATTACTTCCTTGCTGGCAACTTGTCTCTCTTTTACAGCACGTTGCTGGAGGTGGAACATTTCCGCACAATCCATCACATATTTGTGGCCATATTATGTATCTTTGTGCTCAAACAAATCGTTGTGGATTCCATCGATGAAGGACGGTATGATTCAGAAGGTGGGGGGAGGGTAGAAGGTCTGTCCTTTGATGTATGCTAATTCTGGGAATATGATGCTATTTATTTTGTATTAAGGGACACAGTAGTAATCCTAAGAGTATATTTACCTAATCTTTGAACTTAGATTCCATCCAAGGTTTAACATCCTTGGACCCGTGCCAAGGCCCTGGGCACCTGCAGGGAGCCTGATCCTCCCATTTGTCTCCTCCCATTTGTCACTGTTCAACTATTAGCTAAAAAGAAAATTCAATTTGTTTTTCTCCTTGTTTTTGTGCTCCTGTTGAACAGTAACACTTGGGACCTTCCTATGCCTACCTAGAGATTACGCCTAAGTGAGGAATGACTCATTGGTGCCATCTTCATTAGGCATCCAAACACTCTTCTCTATTCTTACTTATGCAGTTCACTTTTTCTACCCTCCTTCTGAATGAATCTTGTTATCTTACCTTGCTTTTGGATCTTTCTGTACACGTGTTCATAGCTGAACATATGTGTTGGGTCACATAGTGTGCATCTGCCATTTGTTGACATGATTTGTACTTGCACTATATTCTACCTCATTTGACCAGTAGTCAAACCCTATAAATAAATTGATTAATTGACCAATTGACTTTAAAGAAAATCAGGCTAAATTTAGTATTCACACAGGAATGGAAAAATATAAAAAGTAGGAACAGTAGAAGAAGGAAACTAATCCTTTAAGAGAGGGTTGGATATGCCAAAATCCAAATGACCATGTGATGGCGGCAGAGAGAAAAACAAATATTTCCTGGTGCCACCTATGTCTCAGATGGATTTTTGCAATCTAGATCCAGTAGCCATAGAAAAGGAAAATATAAGGATCCAATTAGGTTTGCTCACCAGGACCAGAGGTTTAGTCTTCTGAGCTTTCGGACTCGAAATTTTGGAGCCCAAATTCAGGGAACTTCCTTCTCACTAAAGTGACACCACCAAGAGAATTTATAGCAGCAGTAGACTCTATAGTCAACAGTTCAGAGATACAAAAGCCAGAAAAACATGCCATTGGGCAAAAAGTATCAGCAATGCTGATCTCACACAAACCAAACAATACGCTCAGTCCAACAGAGCGACACACCTTGAAAGACCTGAAAAACAAACAAATATGGGGAGAGAGAAGTTCCTTGAGGATGGGCTCCAGCACAGGTCTGAAATTTGGAAGGTCCCGGTGACTGACCCTGACTGAATCCTCCAACATTATCCTGGGATATGTATATTTGCCTTCATTCATGGGAAAACATGAAGTCTTTGAGCCAGTCTCCATTTGCCTATGAAAAATCTGGTTCTGGCATTATTCCAGCCTTTTGCCCATTCTGCTCATTGAAATGTTTATCTGTTTTTAATGTTGTATGCTGCCATGAGCTATTTTTTAATTGAGCAACTTTACAAATGAAATAAATCATCAAAGGAAAAGAAGGAGAAGGAAATGTCCACGACAGACAAATCCTTGAAATCATCTGCTGTCCTGTTGAAGCTGAAGCATTATTAGAAATGAATTGTTATGAAACAAGGATTATGAAACAAAACACGATTATGGAACAAAATGAGGGGGACCAACCATAATTTTTTCAGTTGGAGGTGGGTTTTCCTTCATTCTGTTCTGTGTATTTTGAAGAGTTCATGGGAACCTTCATGAGTTTTCCTCCTCAAAATAGCAGAACCCATCCCCTTCACTCTTCAGCAGTTGTGCCACTGAATATTGGGGATGGTCCAGAGAAAGTGCTTATTTAATTTGAAACAGCCTTATCTTTTGGGCAGCATCCTTAGAGCTCTTTTTTTTTCTTTGTCTTTCACAGCCTTGTTTTGGATTTCGAGCTCTTTATCATTGGCTTTCGACAGCTGCCCACAGCACTCTTTGCCTGGCTCTGCATGTTCCTCTACACCTTATTTGTGCCCTACCAGGCCCTGCAAATATGGTCAGGCTGCTTGAAGATGACCAGGTTCCCCAACCTCTTGACGGTCACCTTGGTGGTGCTGGTGGTGCTCTGCCACGCTGCAGTACTGGGCTTCTTCCCCATCTATATTGTTGCCTACTGTAATTTAGGAATTGCCTCTCGTAAAATTGTCCTCTTTGAGCAGGTATGGCACTGGAGCAGCACAAAGAAAGTGGGTCCAGGGGAAAGGAGTTCTTAAACAGAAATAAGGGTAGCTAATATTGAACTTTTAAGTGAGGTTGAATTTGTGAAGGAATTCTGGTTGCCCCAGGACATTTCATCATGGAAGAATAGATAGAAGCAAGAACTAGAAAGCCCCCCTATAGCATAAATGTATACATCCAGACACAGGCCACACATTTGCCATTGTACAGAGAAGACATGCCAACCTCACTCCAGGTTTAAGTCAGCTTTCGCCTATCTGGTGTCCTCTGAATCAGAGGTCACCAACTGGTGGCCCGAGAAAATTTTGGTGGTCCATGGGGCACCCGGGGGGGAGGAGCTGTTCCCGGATGACCAATGGGCCAGTCCTGTGACTAAAGCCTGGAATATGGGACCAGCCAGGCAGCTTGTGGTGGGACTGGAACTCTCAGCCATAGAGGGAGGTATGTGCAATTTGCAACTTTGCAGGTGGTGCAACATGCAAGGAGTAGCACAGCCCTCACCAGCCGGAATGAGATAATGGTGCTGTTGCAGTGGGGAGAGGGGTGGCAGCACAGGCGGGCCAAAGCAATGTGTGTTGGCAACCAGCGGCTCTTTTTTTCCCCTGCTGTGGCTTCCTGTCGGCTGAACCCACCACTGGCTGGCTCCAGCCCTCGCCTTCCCAGTCACTCCTCACCTTGGCCTGAGAAGGGAAGGACTGGGGATGGAGATTCACTCCATATTCCAGGGCGGAAGTGAAGCTTCATCTCTTGCTGGGTCTCGTAGGCATTTCTTCCGGCCCTTGTTGGTGCTGCACAACTGGGAGACTTCCTCTCCACCCCCAAAATACTGGCTGGCCTGGCTGAGAGAGATGAGAGAGAGAGAGAGAGAGATGAGAGAGAGAGATACAGAGAGATACAGAGAGAGGAGAGAGAGATACAGAGAGAGGAGAGAAAGAAAGAGAGAGATACAGAGAGAAAGTGATGAGACAGAAAGAGAAAGAGAAATAGGTGAGACACAGAGAGAGAGAGATACTGAGAGAAAGAGGCCCTGGTGTTTTGTTTTCTGTGGAAAATGAGTCTAAATGGCTCTTTGAGTGTTTAAGTTTGCAGAAACAGGTGACCAAGCTAAGTGCCTGAAGGAACCCATCCCATCACTGGGAGTCCAGGTGCTTCAGTGAGCAGTGCACTGGATTCATATTAGTAGTCCGTGGGATTTAAAATTATGGATATAGTGGTCCCTGAGGTCTGAAAGGTTGGTGACCCCTGCTCTGAATGCTAGACAAACTCTAAATAGAGTCATTAAGGGTAGGCCAGTTTAAAGACATATACAGTATATATTGTCCTGAACAAGATACGTGGTACGCTTTTAAAAATCTTAGCAGCCATCATCATGTATATATCATGTATAAATGCTTACAGTAGCACTTGCCATGGCTTCAAATATAATTTCTTCTTGCAAACTGGAAGATAAGCAGATTTCATCCAAGCAAGAAGTTGTGCAGAAAGATTAGCAGGCAGTATAGCTGACAGCAAACTGAGTAAGCAGGGGCCATTTCTGTCTGAAAAGTCTAGACACACAAAGTCTAGAGCAGCATGGGAGCATTAGAGACCTCTTAGACCACCCCATTCTATTTAAGTTATTTGAATATCCACAAGGATGGCACCAAAGGCCAGGTAGGTGTCATAGCAGAATACTAAAGTCCTCCGCAAGAATATCCACAGCATGGCTCAACTTCACACTGTTTTCTTGCTCATTTCCCTCTCTGGCATAGATCCGGTTCCTGATGAAAAGCTATTCGTTTCTGAGAGAATTGGTGCCTCCTCTTCTCCATTCCAGGGACCAAGTTGGTGAGTTTGACTTGGAGGAACTTAATAGTGATCATGATGGTTGTAAGTTGCCCACATAGTCCCCAAACTGATTTTCCACCAATTGTAGCATAAGATAGTCATCCAACCACTGGCATGCTAATTGCTATCACAGACTTTCTCAACCTATGGAACTATTGGATTAGACTTTCCATTTGCCTGTTAGTGATTGCGTAGATGTTGTAAGTAGATTTTAAGTATAGCAAAATACTAAGAAAAGGAATGTGGATGCAAACCAAAGGAAACCTCTTGCCTGGGTCAAGTGCATTTCCCCAAATCCTTCACTAAATGATAATTTCGCCTATTTGCCAGACTTTGTTTTGCATGAAGAGCTGCAGAACATAGGTGACTGATTTATTACTTATCTATTTGTCTTTCTTATCAGGATACAAAGCAGTTCAAATTTTTTTTAAAAAAAAAAAATCTAACATACAGTGCAAGATCTTATTGATTGCATTTTTTCCTATACATATCCTTGTGAACACTTTCCTTGTTTGTTGCTTTTATAGACAAATGGAGACAGATTTCAGAAAGCTGAATTCTGTACTGTGTATCACATCTTAACTACTTTTTGTACATAAGAAGTATCCTAATAAACTACTTCTTGTTCATAAGAAGTATCCTAATAAACTACTTTTTGTTCGTAAGAAATATCATAAGAGCTGTGGTGGCACAGTGGTTAGAATGCAGTATTGCAGGCTAATTGTATCAAATGTCAGAAGTTTGCTTCTTCCTGGCTCAAGGTTGACTCAGCTTTCCATCCTACAGAGGTCGGTAAAATGAGGACCCAGATTCTTGGGGATAATATGCTGACTCTGGAAACTGTTTAGAGAGAGTTATAAAGCATTATGAAGTGGTATATAAGTCTAAGTGCTATTGCTGTCATCATGTACACATAAAGCTTAGCATTCTTCCTGCTAAAATGGTATACAGAGAAGAGATGCCTGCACTTGAGCATCACGTGTGCTCCAGGGCAACTATTTCTTCAGCGTACAAACTGCTGTTTCTCTATTTGACCCTATATACCTTCAACCATTCCTTTGCTTTTTTCCCCCAACTCCAGGGAAGATAAGCCCTCCTGAATTCTCAACCTATTTATATTTTCTCTTCTGCCCTACTTTGATCTACAGAAAAAGCTATCCAAGGTAAGTCCTTGCATATTATCCTTGTCTTTTTGGGCTCCTTTGCTTCTCAGCTCTATGAGAAAAAGAATGGGCAAAGTGGGTTTCAGGAGCTAAGGTCCATGCCCCCAGAGCAATGGTGTAACCATTGTATTTCCCAAGAAAAGGGACCTACTCTCTTATATCTCAACTCAATCCCTACTGCTTTCCTTATAGGGATCCATACATCCGCTGGAGTTATGTCATCCAAAAACTGGTTGAGGTGAGAGAAACACATTAAGTTTCCATTGGCTGGTTGGTTTTATCTGGTCTCTCTGTGGATTAGAAATCTGTCTGGAAAATATTGGATTTTCCCTTGAGACAGAGCTGGACTGGGAACCCTAAGGTGTCTTAGCTGTCCAAGGTAATAAATAGCAACACTATTTAAGAAGCCCTAGGTGACCTTCCCGCAGTTTTCTACCCTTGAGTTAATGTGTTATAACATTTGTCCTGAGTCATCTTTGATGCAAAAAATTCACTTCCCTAAGAGATGTTCAATTTAAAACTTTAGACACAATGTACATATTTTCAAATATCTCCCACAGGAAAACAAAAGAAAAAAAAGGGTTTGAAAGAGAGCAGAGTTGATGGAACTTAGAGCCGCTCAGGAAGTGAGTGGTGCAGAAATCTGTCACAGATTGATTAAAACTAAACAAAAGAGCAGCTGGTGTTGGAGGACAGCATTTGGGCATTGTAGGATATGAAAATGGCAGTCAAATCCAGCTTCTGAGATCATAGATCAGAAGAAGGTTGTTCTTAGGCGTAGCTGAGAGCTGGCTACCAGTATGCCTTGTCAGAACACTGAGATGTCAGTAGATCACTAAAGTAGCGTTTTTTCTCTGTCCCACAGTTCTTGGCAAGTATATATTTTGTGAATTTCCTTATGAAATACTATTTCATCCCTAACTTCAGCAACATGCATAAGCAGCCCTTCACCATCAAAATCCTGCTGCTCTCCATCTTTGATACAGTAATACCTGGTATGTGGAAACAATTGTGATTTCATTCTTGTAATGGGATTAAGTGGTAATGCCATGGAACTGGGATGTTGACCTCACCCAATAGAAGAAACAGGAGAGTCTCAAACACAATCAGGCTGATTTAGCACATTTCAGAGAAAGTGAAGAAAGACAGACTACAGGTAGTTCTCAACATACAACCATTTGTTTAGTGACTTTCGAAGTTACAGAAGCACTGAAAAAAGTGACTTAATGTATGACCATTTTTCCCACTTACGATCATTGCAGCATCCCCATGGTCAAATGATCAAGGTAAATGCCATAAATACTGGCATGTATTTATTTATTTATTTATTTATTTTATTTTACTTAGATTTATACCCTGCCTCATTTCCCAGGGTCCCATGATCACCTTTTGCAACCTTCTGGCCATCAAAATCAATGGGGTTAAATAATAAAATAAAAACCGAGGCAGAAAAAGTTGTAAAATTGGTGGGGGGGGGAGGGAAATCACTTAACAACAGTCTCACTTAGCAACAGAAATTTTGGGCTCAATTATGGTCATACGTCCAGGACTATCTGTACCAGCTAATTGGTACACAGGCAATTAGTTATTTTGGATAGCAAGATGGACAGCATATAAATTTAATAATTAGTTACTTCATCCCACAACCCAAGATATATATGATTTTGACCTATATGTTACTGCTACAGAAAATGATGTTGTGGGTCTGCAAAATAAATTGAAAGTCAAACAAAGAAGTCTTATTGTTGAATGATTCTGTTTCCTGTAAAAGCACTTTCGCAACCTGTAGATACTTATTCTTTTCTTCTGCTTTTGCCTCAATTGTTCTCCAAGTGCCATGCTCTATATGCCCCTTTGAACATTGTCCTGTTCAAATTGTCAAAATCCATCATCCTTCCTTGGAGCACAACTTGAACACCATCAGCATTAACAAAACCACTATCAGTCAATTGCAAAAGCTGGCTTTGCTTGGAGCAACTTATATCCTGCAACAATACCATTAACATCTCAAACACTAACATCTGCCTACCCCACATCCCTTGGAAGGACTCAGTAGGTGGACAAGAAGGCCATATCCGGTAAAATAATCCGGTTAACTGTGATTGACAATAATAATAATGGTGGACTCACACATCAATTTGCAGGTGTCTAAATCTTAGACAATGTAGACTACAGCCTTAGTTAAAAACAGGTTGTTAAGATATTTAAAATTTAATAGCTGTAAAAGTGAAGGGTTGGACAATGAGTAAGAACACACAGTTATAGCTAATTGGTTGAAGAAGCTGGCCACTACATGAGGGAATCTGAATTGTAATCGGTTGCTGTGAGGGTAAAGGGGGGAGTTTCCTTATTTCCCGCTTCTTCCTCTATGTGTGCTTTCTGTAATTTACCACATTGTGTTTTGCTTGGGTTGATTTATCTGACAATGCTGCTGTTTGCCTATCTAATTCACTGTAAATATATTTATTTATATAAAACTGGTACATATCAGCATTTCTGACTCCATTTGGATACCAGCTGCACAATTCCCTGACAAAATAACATAGGCAAAGTCATTCTTCTTCCACTTGGATATCCCAAAAGTACTTTTCAACAGGCAATTGGATTTTCTTGGGGTTTTATTCTCTTGAAAACTTTTAATTTCTCATTGAAAATACTTCTTCAGTTCATTTTCAGAACTGAAGAAGCTTCTTGGATTAGAAGTGAAACATTTTCAAGGAAAAAAACCAAGAAAGTTAAGTTGCCTTTTGTAAAGAACCCTTGAGACAATAATGACCTGGATAATTGAGAATCTCTATAGATATTCCATTAGGATACTAGCCTAAAAGTCTAACTTGATTTGCAATTGTCTGTCTTAAATCTGTAACAATAATTGAGTTTTTAAAATCTCTTCTCTCTCCCAAAAGTGGGAAGAACTAATGTATTTCTTTACCTCTCTCATTCAGGAATATCTTTTGTATTCGTGGTCTTCTATTTTTTCCAGCACTGCTGGCAAAACATATTTGCTGAGATCCTGCGCTTTGCAGACCGTTCTTTCTACAAGGTGATAACATGGGGTGGGGGAGGTTGCAAGAAAGATATGGGAAGTTTGGCTTTCATTCCTCATGGATATACTTGAATGGTCCAATGGCCATGAAGAATAGTTCGAAAAACTTCACAAATAGTTCTGAGAAGTTATGGCTAAAAGAAAATCAAATTTCAAGTGAAGAAACTGACACTGAAGTATCCGATTGCTTGTAATCAAAGTAATAAATACAGGTGTCCTCATTTAGCAACTGGTTGCAGTTACAACTATGATGATAAAGTTATCATCAAAGCTCACATTTACAACCTCTGCAGGTCTGAAAAGCAAAACAAAGTAGAATAAGATTGCAAGCATGTTTTATCCGATACTAATTGTTTTAATCGGCTTGTAAAATATTTTAATTTTTGCTTTTATCATATGGTACCGGAGTCACTTTAGGTGAGATCAGCAGCTATGTAAATTCGACAATAAATAAATTTGGCAAATAAATAACACAAATGTTTCACTTAATTACCACTTAATAACTTTGTTGCTGCTCTCAATTGTCATTAAATGAAGTCTACCTGTTGAAACATGTATGTTTAGGAACTATAAAAGAGAGATCAAATAACATGTTATGAAAGACTTTGCAAGATCTCACCCAATGGCTGAAATCTAACTTTTCATGCCCCCCTTGACCCTCCCTGACCCTTGATCTCACCCCTTCCCTAACACCCTGGAGGCCTCCTTGCTCTCCCATACCTGACAGTAGCCACCTACCTGCCTGTTTGGGAGTTGCAATTTCCCACTGGTTTCCCCACTGACTTATTGATGGAAATTCTAAAGCCCTTCATGGCTTAGGGGCGGGATACCTTCGAGACCGCCTGCTGCTACTGTATGCCTCCCAGCTCCCAGTGAGAGCTCATAGGGAGGGCCTGCTCTGGGTACCGTCAGCGAGACAGTGTCGACTGGTGGGACTGTGGGCGAGGGCCTTCTCTGTGGCTGCTCCGTCCCTTTAGAATTCGCTCCCCGCGGAAATTAGAACCATCCCTAGCTTGCCCATGTTTCACAAGGCTGTGAACACCTGGCTTTGCCTGCAAGCGTGGACTTAATTATCTGTCCCCCCACCCTTGTGTATGAGTGAGTGAATGCGTTTTGATTTTTATTGTATAGGCTGTTGCTTTTATTGTATTGTTTTGCCGCCTCGGGTTCCCCAATTTGGGTGAAGAGAGGCGGGATATAAATCAAATAAATAAATAAATAAAATAAATAATCCCGATTGCCCTTGTAACTCAAGGACTACCAGTACACAGGCAATGTAGAGTGGATTGTCTCTTTGCTTGCCAAAATACAGTGATGTTCCTGTTTCAAGCCTGGGATTTCTGTGTTTTTCATGCTCTTTATTTCATTCTCCCTGCCTAGGACTGGTGGAATTCCACATCATTCTCCACATATTTTCGGTCATGGAATGTGACTGTACATGATTGGTTGTACTGCTATATTTATCAAGATTTTCTGTGGGTAGGTAAGGCTGTAATGGGCTGTGAGAATAATCTTTGGGGGCAGGAGGAAGAACTGCAGCCAGGGCAATGGTCAAGGGGAGAAGTCTCAGCTCAGAGCAGGAATGGGGGTAGAGTAACATCTCAGAAGAGATTCTCCCTTCTTGTTCAGAAAATAAAGGTCGGGGGTGGGGTAGTACTTTCAGACTTGCAAGATTCTATTTTCTGTAACCTTGCAATAAAAGTACTATTATTTGGTTGGGTTTACTATCTGGATTACCTGAAAGAGCTGACAAGCTTACCAAACCCACCCTATATTATCTCATACAGTAAACCTGCTGCATGTAATTTCTCTCTATGCCTGTCTTCATTGTTTATTGGTGAACACCAAGATGAGATCTATGATTCACCTGTGCTCCTTCTCTTCCAGCTGATTGGAGGGAGAAGCAAAGCTGGAGCTATGCTCATGGTCTTCCTTTTGTCAGCAGTTTTCCATGAATACATCTTCGCCTTGTCTTTTGGTCTCTTCTTTCCTGTCATGTTTGTGCTATTTGCTGTGCCTGGAGGTAAGTAGCCCCTCAGGAAATGGAGTGAAGAGTCAAGCAAGGTCCCTAAAAATAATGGGGCATGGATTGGTCCTGGTGAACCTTCTTTCATTCTGTGGTTTGGGGTTTCCACACTTTCCAGTTGGCACACATTTCTGTGCTTTTTGGTATAGGTTTTACAGGTTTTTTACCAGATTTTTTGCTCCAAATGTATTCAAAATATATTAAGCCAGTGGCCAGGGTCTTATGATGGATCTTGTGATCCTTACCCATCTATCACAAGAACATCAATTTATTTGAC
>JANHGC010002626.1:134357-147443 GCA_027560395.1 Boaedon fuliginosus | reverse complement strand
CGACGTAGCTGGGAGGCAGGTACGACAGCAACACGCCCTCGCTTTGTGCCAAATATAGAACTCAGTTTTCTGGTGTCTGTCCTGGGTCTTTAACCACTAGAAGCTGGTTCTTCTGGTACAATTCACAAAAGATCCACATCTATACCAAAAGGAAAAAAAAAACGCCCTTGGATGTAGTCATCCACCACTTTAATTTCTAAGGCTATCTTAGAGGTGATGGTGGAGCCCAGAGCAATACAGAGAATGGTCATGCTTGATGGTGATGTTTTGAAGCATGCTAACTTCCTATTCATTTTTTTTTAATTAAAAGAATGTCAAAGTAAAATAGTTGGGTAACAAAATCATTTTACTAATACTTTATTTGGTAGGCACATTATTGCCATAAGAACTAAGTTTGGAACTAGAAGATAGATCCTTACCCTTATTCAGTGTAAAGTAGTTATTAACATATAAAATTATTTTCAAAACTTATACACAGTTTGAGACTTTGAAAAATAAATTTTTGACAAATTGCTGAGATTTTGATTTCCATTTTTATCTATTTAATTTTCTATTTTGTTTATATGACCAATTTGTAGTTCTTCATATTTTAAAGTATCAACTGAAGTGCTTTATATCTCCTGAAATCCCTAGACAGCATGCTGTCTGGCCAATTCTGTGACCTGAAGTCCACACATCTTAAAAGTTGCTGAGGTTTAACAATATTACTATAGAGGGGCTAATGCTGGTGGCTTTTCAAGGAGACAAGAGAGCCAGGCAAGCTGTGCGGCTTCTACCTATAGCTACAGATGTTGCAAAAATCCAGATGTCTATTAGATGGCCTCAAGGAGTTAAATTTTCTGTATGATTTTGCTGCCAGCCGGGGGCTGTCAAGTTTTGCACCCCAAATCTTAAAGGAAATATTAACAGAAACCCTTTTCTTTGCATCTGCTTACAGTTAACTCTGATTATGCTGTTTACTTGAAAAGCTTCTTGTTTAGATATTGGCATTTCTTTCAAAAGAACTGAAGTTGTTAAGCTATTATGTATGCATTTACACATTGCAGAAATCCAGCTAAGTGACTGACACCTAATAAGGTATTTACTTTGAATACAACTCTGCATCAACAGAATCTGTGGATACTTTGTAAATAGAAATGTCATTTCTGCAAGAATGTAGTAACATTAAGATAGACAGTACTTTTATTGCTCTGCAAGGATTTATCTGTAAAAAGAACATCTTTCAAAACAAACAAATAATTTGGGGAACAGTTTTGATAAAAGGAGCAAAGAGTGTTGAAAATAAAATGAACTGAATGTTATCTCTGTGAGATTTATTATTTTTTAGAATAGTCAATAGACCAATTCTTTCCAGGAGACCAGATGGACGTCATGACACTACTAATGCTATTTGTTCATTTATTATGCACACTGAGAACAAGTGTGATATGATGGTTAAAATGTCAGATAGTTACTGCTGAAACTTTGATTCAAGATCATCTGGATGTTTTGAGACTTTTGAATACTTGGGACTCTTAAATTTGTAAAATGTAAATATAGTTAAAAGACATAAAGACTTATGTATGGTGTTTGTTTAAATTTTTTGTTTATAATTGTTCTGCCTTTTTTGCAGTTTTATATCTTGATGCACCTCAAACCACATTTAAAATATGCAAAATATGCATTAAATTATGAAATGAGACTGATTTAATATGTAAAATAAATTATGAGGCATACAATTCATGGTAGCAGAATAGCCTGTCTTTAATCACTTATGAATGCTTCATTAGAAAACAGATTTATTATTTAATAAATAATAAATTTATTGTTTAGAAATTTAAAATACAAAATCCTTATCCACCATTATTTTATGATTTTTAAATATTTGCCATACTCAACTCTGTAGCTAAACTTAATAGCATTCTAGATGTGCATCTGTTTTAAATGTAAATGGTATAGTATATAGAATTTTTCCCATAATGAAGAATTAATGATTCAGCAAAACTTGCTAAGCTGCTTTATGTTTAGATCTCCCTTGTCCTTTAAAAAGCAACTTTGTTCCTCTGGATCATAACAATATATGTTTACATAGAATTTCTAATGAATTTCTAATGAAATGTATATAAGGTGTATCTGGAATATCTACTCAATTTTAATTCCTAATATTTCTAATATCTATTACCTGATTAATATTAATGTAATTAATATTATCTAACATTGGAATAAAATTTCTAATATCCATTCTAGGAAAGAGATTAACTTAATCCTCATTTCTCTCTTTTTAACATTTTTTAGTTTTGAAAATAAAAATATGTTTGTAGATTTTGGGAACATTACATCAAAAACCCATCTTCCCATATGAAACATATTCATATTGTGTGACTGCATAAGAAATAAGCCAAATTGTCAAATGTCATTAAATTTAAAATGCTTGTTTGCAAGAATTACATTGTTGAAATCTTGAGGTCTTTAGCATGGTATCAATGGGCATCACAGTGGCTACTACACTTCCTTTAGTACACATTATGCTTATTTTCTCCTTTTATTTGGATTTTTAAAGATATTATTTTTAACTGGGATGCTGACATGTTGAAAATAAAATGCACAATTTCAGAACCATCTTTATTTCCAAGAATAACTCTGGGTTCCCTACAGGCGCCAAAATGTTTCTAAAAATTAAAAATAATAGTTTCAATCTAATACTTCTGTATGACAAATGTTACTCTACATTAACTGGTTTATTTTGGCATACAATGCAGACATTTTATTTTTCTATTGATATATTCTCTTCCTTTTTGGGATTGTAAATTCCTTAGAATATCATGTGTATGTCTTCTGGACAAAGATATTCTGTTATATTGTATGATTTGGCACCAATGCTCAGACAAGCATTATGCTGAGGTCTAGGACCACAAAGCTCATTTGTTTTCTGAGGAACAGAGTTAAAAAGTAAGATCAGGAACATTTTAATGGATTAGGCCTTAGATTTCCATCTCCACTTTATACTTTTTTTTTGGTTATATTACTTCATGTTTACACTCCAGAAAATGTGCTTTGATTTCAGTCCCAGTATTTATTTGTGAATGGAGAAGCTCTTCCACTGCAGCCATTTTGTGCTATCTATAACACACAGCCAAAATTTCACTGGCTCTAAAGAAGCAATGATCTAACATGTTAATAGGACATTGACAAAAACAGCGTTGATGGGGCCGGGGGAATCAAATCTATTCAGATGCCTGCAAATTAATTGATTTCAAAATTTCTACCGTATTTACCTTCACCGTTTTAACCCACCAAATTACAAGGCTATTTATGTATGTATAAAATCTAAAAACAGATATACTCCATCTTTTCCTCTTTATTGGCTGCAACGTCTGATAATTTGAAAAGACAACTTTCACCAGCCACAATTCCCAAGTAGAGACAAGATTGATTTAACTGACAACCAATATATACCCAACTCTTGTCCACATACTACTGAAGATGTATACACCATTCAATAATCAATGTCCTTCCCTCCTATAATACCCTTACAATTTTTATGTTGAATTAATCATATTTAAGGAAAGACTGGGCAACACCTACTTTACAAACTGCCTCTGAAGCTAATATTCAAGTTTGTAAGTGTAAAATTCTTTTAAGTCTTTTGAATTCATTGTTTTCCCTTCCTAGAGGAAACCCCTTATAGGAAACCCCGGACAACCTTCTTGATTCTCCTCAGCCTTTGCCCTCTCTTTCCAGCCTTACTAGAAAACAGTTGGCAGTTTAGGCGATATTTTACTATCACTACGGCATCCAACTTGCACCGTCTCTTCGCATTGCACAAAAGCACGTGAGCCACCACATTTCCCACATCGCACACGTCTGCTACATACTGCAGTAACAGCAAGTACGTGTATCCAAACTTTTGACATGAAATGGACAGGGGAAAGAGTATGTGGTAACCCTTCTGACCCTCCCGCTTTAAAGGAGAGCCGAGTTGCAGTGACAGGAGAACGCAGCGCCCTTGCTTTCCATTCATTAAAATCCTGTGGCTCCCCGGCGAGGTCTTTTTTGTATCTCCATTAGGTCATTTCTAATGGGACCCTCCACCCTCTGTGATCCCTCCCAAGAACGGAGGCGACCGGTATTTGTTCCGACGACCTAAGTCCTCAGCAAATTTATTCGCCTCTTCCGAAGTTTCTTTTCCGCCCAAGGCTTGCTTGTAACCTACATTTGGGCGGTTGGGTTGACACAATTGTTGGGTTACTGAAAAGGCAGCCCCGTTGGATGTTGGTCGCATTGTTAGCCGCCTAGAGTGGTGCAGTAGCAGCTGGCTCTGCATGTTGAGTACATCCCATTATGCTTATAGGGCTGGAGTCTCCTGAAAGCGTGCCTCAGGTTGCACAGCTTTGCAACGTTGGCGGCGCAGGACGACGACGCATTTCGGCTCCACCTCCAGCCCGATCCTCAAAACAACTGAGGCTCGGGAACTGGTCTGCTTTGCATGTTGCCCTCCAGGACTTTTATTGTGTCACTCACAATCTTCCATCCAGTAAATCCCCTTTCCTCTTTTCCCAGGAAAGCTCACTCCTCTCTTCCCTTCAGCCCGAGAACTTTCCATTCACCGCGAGAAGCCCTCCAGCCGCGGTGCGCGTATTGCGCCAGCGCCGGTTTTCCCCGAGACTCAAGAAGCGGCCTCAACCGCCTACCAGTTAACACTCCCACCCGCCCGCGCCAGCGTGGACTCCTCGATAGAGGGCGCACGGCTCCCGAGCCAGACTGTGCATGCCCGAGTGACGCATTGCAGGTACGAATCCACCAATCAGAGGAGCCTGTTCGTTGTTCACTCACTCACACGTTTTCCTTCGTCCATCTTCTTTCGCCGAGCTAAAAAAGTCCCTCGTTAATAAATAAATAAATAAACAAACCCTATTCGACAACCTTACTTTAAGAGACCTATTCTTTTATCATTCCCTTTTTTATCTTTAGGGAAAGGAACCTATTTGTATGTCTGAGGCAAAAAAAATGAAATTCGTGGCGAACGAAGATAATACATAGCGGGAGCGACGGTTGACATACGCTAGTTGCGGGACCGGATCTCCTTTATTGCGCGCTTTTCCTTTTCGCTATGGTGGAGTGGGGGGGAGGGGGAGGCGCGGATGGATTTGAGAAAGCAGTGAGGTGGTTTATGAGGCGCTGCCGGCAGGCGTGCTTCGTTCAGTGTGAGGTGAATCGCCGAGGCGTTTGGGTTTTAGGAGCTGAAGAGGCAGCAGACGGCGCGCCACTCCTGCCTTCTGTGCCGAACAAGGCGGCACCAGTCGTGATCCTTAGCCTGCAGTAATCGCCGCCAGGCCCGGCAAAAGCCAAAATGGTTAGCAAATGGCTAGGGAGGGCGAGAATGGGTCGGGAGGAAGCGGGGCGATTTGGCGTGATCGCGGTAGCTAGTAGCAGAACGAGGAATGGATTGCTTTTTAAAACTTAAGTGGGGCGGTGCGGGGACCCGGGTAGGCAGCGTCTGCGTTGGGGGAAGGGTCGATCCCATGGGAGGACGGCGGATACATTGAGAACCGGTTGAGAAAAAAGAGCGCGCTGAAGTCCGACTTCCTCGCGCGCTCGTGTCAACGTCCTCGGTCGACTTCAGAATTCAAACGGACGCCGGCTGCTTTTCTCGGCGCCATGCTGGGAGCGGAGGGAGGGAGGGGAACGGAAGGTCTGTGGTAGCTCTTCCCTTGTTCGATTCGTTTAAGGAAGGGGGTGCCCTGAGAACACCGTTTGCGGTTGGGAGCGGGGAGGGCGCGGGTAAAATCCCGTTGCTGTAGCAACCGAGTTGCCGCCGCTGCTCGTGCAGCGTTTGAGGCGTCGCGGGTGGGAGGCGGGAGCGAGCAGAAATTGGCGGCGCCCCGGCTTGCTTTTTTTTGGTGGCGCAGGGTGGAAATCGGGAGCATTTTGTCTCCGCAGAGGATGTTTGGGGAAGAAAATAAGCGGGGATCACCTTTGCAAAGAGAGCGCCTGAAGCTTAAACCCCTTTGGGTTTCCTTTTGTAAAAAAAATGCAAAGTTTCTGCTTCCCCTGAAAAGTAAGACTCGTTTAACGTAAAAAGGTGCAGACGCGCCACGGGGGGGGGCGAATCTAATGGGTTAAAGCGAGGAACTATAGTGGAATATTTTTGTGTGTACAGAGAGTGAGTTTTTTTTCTTCCTACACCAGGAATTGCAAGTAAAAACTGAAAAAAAAATTTCCTGGTAAGATTTATGTGCAGACTATTTTTTTGCATAGGATGTTGAGTAGGGTGCATTATATTCTGAGGTTTCTAGGTTAACGCAAGTGAAGCCGTATTAAGGAATTTTGAGGAATGTTATGAAGTAGGAGGAGAAATAATTATCAGAAAGTTGTGTACGATTTGGATATAGGCACTTAAGGAAAGAAAATCTGGTAATCTAAGGGATACCCTTAATATGGGAATGCTAAATTGATATTATGTGTTCCCTCCATTTCAGAAAGATTTGATTGTACTTTTTATATTTTATTAAGTAATATGCTTAATGGGTTATTTTCATGCCTATAAAGAAATGCTTGAAATTTGAAAAGACAGGGAATTGACCAAGGAAGTCCTATTGCTAAATTAGGATTCTGCTGGATGTTGAAATAAATGTAGATTTTGTGCTCACTCCACCTTTCAAAGTGAATTTTTTCTTCTTCAGAGGAAATAGTTTAGATGACTGATTTTTAAAATTAAAGATACTAAATGATTTCTTTTGATACTAAAGCTGAATGAAAGTTTATCCAGGACAACAAACTTCAGTGGCCATAAAAAGTATAGACCCTCAGAGCATGGGATAAATTTAGATGTTCTTAACATCAGTATCAGAGGATTCTAATTTCTACATCCTCAGCAGCTAGACAGGGCCAATCACTTCATTTTTTGTTACCCTGCAGAACATTTCAAGTTGACTGTTATAAATATTTATGAATTTAAAACAGCCTTCTGTTCTTTGAATGTAAACCTTTGTGCTGTATAATTTTTTCACTGAAATAATGGAGTATGAAGAAAAAAAAGAATGTCAGGAATGCAGATGATTTTCTAAGAAACTTGCAAACATTGGTGCAAGTAACCTATATACAGATTTTGCTACATGACCTCAGTGATAACTGCTCTAAAGAATGCCCCCTATAAACTGTGATAGATTGCTTTAAAGCAATGCTTAGAATATAAATATTTGGCTGGAGTTTGGAAAAATCCCAGATACCAGATCACATAGGCTAAAAACATACTATGTTAGCATGTAGAAATTTAACTAACTAATCTGTAGCAGGATTTATTTCTAGAGATTAGAATATTAAAGCCATTCTGTACTGATTCCATATTAATGACACTTTGCATCTTAATTTAAATATGAGTTGTATGGCCAATTGAATAATCCATATTAATTCTTAAAATGGAGTGAATAAACAATGTGCATTCAAGTTAGAACTATTGGCTAAGTAGAGATTATTTTTATATTATATATATTTCATCATGAATACAAAGATTTTGAAAGCATAAAATTACATGGATGCTTTATTTCATTTTCCATGACAGCTGTAAGATATTACTCCCCCATGGGACTTTTAAGAGGCTTTAGTCTGTTTCTGATCTTTTTAGAATTGCTGAAATATTTCTTGAGTGTTTTCTGTTATAGAATTATTTCTGTTGCTTTCTGTTGCTCTCAGCCTTTGGATTTTTGGATGAAATTTCAGATTGTTGCTTTATATCCTAGGGAGAAATCAAGATCTCAACAGTATCACCTGGGAATCTAGAATTTGTCATGAACATTTATTTTAGGCCATAGTGTAGTTATGCCTCTGGAAGGTCACAAGTGATTCTTTCCAGCAATGAAGGTTGAAGTACATGGTGTAAAGGCAAATTTGAGAAATTGATGTCTGCTAAAGAAGTTATTTTTGCGTTTTATGTATTGATAGAGCTATTCTCAAGTTACTTATCTAACATCAGTTTTAGTTTTGTATTCCTTTTCATGTGTCAGTCCTTGAAATAGCAATTATACAACTTGGTTGAAGAACCCACTGTCAGCATGCATATTTTACAGTTAAACAGTTTTACATTCCCTGTGGTATTTGATACAAAGCAGTTGTCTTATGCTTACATACTGCATTTAGAGATCTTAGTTTTAATTAATAAAGCTGTATTTTTTTCCCACCTTTATTTTTAGTAGTAACTCAAAGCAGTAAACATCTAATAAACATGGTTCTTTTTTCTGTGTTTTAGAATGGCCGCCTCGAGTTCCCCAAATTGGGTGAAAGAGGCAGGATATAAATCAAATAAATAAAATAATAAATAATAAATAAATAATACACCTTACTCCTATTGATAGCTCTATTATAATCCCTTTTTTTAAATGAAAAAGGTGACAAAAGAGTCAAAGAATAGACTCATTCTAATTGTGCATCTAAAATTTTTCTAGAATTTAAGAACAGATAGATGAGAAATTATTTAGGGAGGGGAACCAAGTTTTAATTCCTGACCATTGAAGAGTTGTTGCTTTCATTAGATTAAGTTTCTTGAAAGGCACTTTCCCATTGTAGAAATGAAGGACCCCAGATTTTAAATTACACAAGATTTTATTTTTCTTTAATTGTACCCTCAAATCTCCTTGGAAAAGACTTCCAACTCGTAGAATATATTTGTGAGTGGTTGGGGATGTAAAAATCTACTGGAGAATCTGGTTCTATCAATTGACAGCCACAACTGGATATCAACTAGCAATTTTCTGGGCCTTCAGGAGATACCCAACTAAAGCTATATTAAGCAAGGTGATAGTGGTGATGATACTGTACAGCACTTAAGGTTTTTTTTCCAGCTGTTTTACTTACTAGCATAACTTCTTTCTCTTGTCTGCCCCCTTTAATTCAATAGGAATGGGTAAATGGATAGTTTGATATCTGACATGAGTGTAGAAAACTTTTTGAAGGTTTGCAGCAGCTTCATCTTTCTGAAGCTTCTGAATAGTTGTTTTAAAGGCTTCTCCAATTTAAGTGACTCTGCATTCATCCTTGTTCAGAGTTTATATTAGTACTTCTGGCTGAGTTGCAGTGTGTGCACATGTATGTGGAAACCAATAAAGCCCTTAAAGTATTGGAGCCTTACATAGAACTCTGTTACCTGTTTTGAAGAAGAGCTCTTTTCATAATCATTATATAACTTTACTTAGTAAACAATTATTTATATTGCAGTTTTTAAAGCTTTAATTTAATATGCATAATAATTGTGTATTTATGGGAGTTCTAGTTGAAAACTTCAGAAATATATCAAATTATCTAACTTTGCATAATTTCAGCTACGGCATGGGTTGTACCAGGAGGTGGATAAAATGACTAGTGTAAGTCAGCTATATATAGTGCTCCAAGATTTGAAAAAGCTGCTTCTATTTTATGTCACTAGAATACCTATTAAATCTGAAAGGATTTGACTATTAATTTGCTGCTTAATCATAATTTTGATTACACAAATTAAAATAAATTGTAGGTAAATATAATATAAACAATATTAAAGAGATCAAATTGATAAACACAGTTTTATATAGAAGTGTGATATTGGTAAAGGTGTAGAGGTGTTGGAGTATAGTGGTACAGTGCTTTTAATTCATGAAAGTTACTGCTGTTCTCTTTTGTTCTTTTTGCATCATTTTCCCTTTCTAGTTCTGACTTCCATATTTTCTTTTGTTCTGCACATCCTCTAATTCACAAGCCACTTTTCTAAAGTCTTTTAATAAAGTAAAACCTGTTCAGATCCCATAAATCCTTATTTGTTGGAAGACTCAAAATATGAGCTTTTAGGAGATATCTTTGTGCTGCATTATCAAGACAGAATGAATATGTGAATTAAATTTACTCAACTTCAGTTGAACTTTGCAAAAAAAAAATAAGTTGAAGTCCTTAAAGATAAGATTGATTGTAGGTTCAAGTAGATGTGATTAAAACAGTCACATTTCATTGATGTTCCAGCCTCACTTATTATTTTTTATCTCTGCAATGCAGAGAACATTCTGAGAATCCTAACAGCCATTTCCTACTTGCTTTTCCAGATCTTAATGTTTCAAATATTCCATATTGATTTGCCCATTTGTGAACATTTGGAATCTACATTTCAGTCCCTGTATGATACAGTGTATATACATGTCATGTATAATAGGCATGTTATTGGTAATTTTAAGTAGGATTTGAATATACTGAACTGTTTATAGAGAAAAATTACAGCCAGACTTGGTTGTCAACCATTAGTTTCACAATCAAGCTCCCAACTGTTTAGATTTTTTTTTAACTTGAGCTGATAAATTTGCTGCAGGGTTTTATTTTAGTATGCTGAAAACTTTAGGCAATATATGTGTAAATTGATAGTCCCTAAAGATGATAAGGCAAAGTTACATACTTGATTCAGAAGGTGGAGTTGTTTAAAATTCAATATATATTGGCTAGTTTCATGCTTGAGGAAACTGTCCCAAACCATTTTACTTCTAGACAGGATTTCATAGGAAACTGCATTATGCTTAGAGTAACCATTGTGCTTTATCTATAACAGCAGATTTCCTGGATTGTTATATGTTTAGGATTAGTTTTGTATATGCTATATTCTGTATTTTCTATGAAGTAAATCTGTTCTACATTATAGTATCTTAAGTATAATTAGCATCCTGTTGCATAGGTGCAAATTAATATATTTTGGCAAAGTATCCAGTACGTTTTCCAAACACAATTACAAATGTTTATGCAAAATGTGCAATTGAGTCTTAAAATTTTCTAATATGCAGCAGAGTGCTATCTGGTAATCTAAGTTACCCTATTTAACCAGCTTGCTTATTTGCTTGTCCATAGATAGTGAAAGTGAACAATTTCTCATTCTTTCACATATAGACTAGCTGCAAAATCATTTCCCCCCGATTTCTTGTAACTTTATTATGGCTCATATGCATTTTGCCAAATTGTGTAATTTTCTGGAAATCAGGTGGCTCTGTTTAGAGCATGCCAGAAACCAGGCTGCGCAAACAAGTGAAAGGATGCAGACAGTATGCAAAACCACGCCCCCCCCCCAGTAGAAAAACTTCTCCATGGAACCCGTCCCTGGTGCCCAAAGGTTGGGGGACGCTGGTTTAGAGTCCGCTGACATGAATAGAATGAAGTTAAATTAATACCCAGTGAATTTGCTTTTGTAATTTAAAGCTACTATTTAATGGAAGAGATAATAGAGGTAGTTTAAAAGTCTTTCCTTACTGTTGATCTGAGGATTGCTGGCTGTATAGAACTTGTTTCCTTTTCTCTAAAGAATTCAGCTATAGCCACCATTGACTGGAACCATTTGGTTTTTTTCTTGATTTAGAAGACCTATGTCAAAGGTGTTGGGCTGTCTTTGTGGCTTGAAGCTGCAGCTTTTTGTCATGGTGAAGCCTCCCTAAGACATTTACTTAACCTTATTTAGCAACTAAATCAGCAAAAAATAGCACTACAGTAGTCTTCAGTGGTTTGCACTTGTTTCTCAATATTGCACTGAAAAAACGCACAGCACTATGTGCAGGATATATATTGCCTATTCCCTCCTTTCAAGGAACAGTACAGATCAAATACAGCTACATTTAAATGTCTGTTTGTAGTTTGATTCTGGCTCTGTATTCTCACAGTTCCTTTATCTTTTCATTCCCTAGATTCTTCGCTTTGTTTTCAGAATTATAAGACTTGTGTATATTCCCCTTTTGGGTGAAGAGAGGTGGGATATAAATCAAATAAATAAATAAATAATGTTCTGCCAAAAAAAGTAAGAATGGTAAATATAAAACTAGTTTGACAAGATATATTAACATAATTGTGTTTACATATTCTAGGCTGATCAACTGACAGAAGAGCAGATCGCAGGTGAGATGCCAGATTTATATTACTTATGGTGTTAATGTGTAATTTCCATAGATTTCAGTAAAAGTATAATGCTCAAACTTGAATATTTTGTCTACTAATTGGATCATTTTTATTCATAACTGGAAACTTCAACTACTATGTTTTTAATTCTATCATATAGCTATAATTTAATTTTAGGAACTACTTAAACATGAAATAAGAATATTGCATTACATACATGCCTAAAGTTTGAAGTGCATGAATTATATCACTTTTATATTATAACTGTAGTCCTTACACAGAACTTCTGAAAGAGCATATATTTTTTGATACTTTTAGTTAAATAAGGTACATAAAAGTGTGTTTGGATGTGTATATTTTGTTATATAGAAAGATGGTATTCGCAAATGCCAATTTTATAGACTCTTATTCCATTTGCTCACAGTGATCATAAATCTTCCCTTCCTAAGTAAATTTTAATATGGATGTTTGGTACTCTAGAGAGATGAGGAATGGACAGTAATAAAATCCACTCCCTGCTTGCAAATCTCAGAAGGTTGATTCAGAAATATATTTATGGATCACCGTTATGTGTAATTCCATATTTATACCTGATCTTATATTTGTTATTTAGTTTAACAATTTAAAGGGATTGCTAAAATAATAAAATAGATAGTGTGCTTTCAAAGCATGTTAAATGTTCTGTTAGAATGTTTATTATATAAAAAAAAAGCTAACAACCTATAGCTATCCAGTTTAGCAGTTACTTTGGTGTTCTAATGTAGCTGAAATGGAATTAGCATGAAAGAAACAAAATTAGGAAGGATCTGCCTTAATTGACCAAATAGTTAAAAGTGGTGGCAGGAACGTTGTACCTTCAGAATTGCAAGATTCTTTTAATGTAGCCTTAACTTAGTAGATTTAGCTGACCTAGTTGTATTTTCTATCTGATTTACCTAGATGGCTGACAGAAATTTATTAACTTCTATATGTAAAGTCTAATTTGTTTATTTGATGGATAGCTAGACCATAACCAGAGTTAAGGCATTAAAATCAATGAATTATCACATGTTAAAATTTCTTTAAATCTTAAAACATTACAAATATCCCATCAAGATGATTGAGAGCATCTGCTAAATGAGTATTTTGTGACTGGCCATGTCTGTGATAGTAGCTATTTTGGACCAAGTAAGTCAATCATGGTAGCATTTTATAAATTCACTTGCCATATTATTTCTATTCCCTGGT
>JANHGC010002626.1:89283-101324 GCA_027560395.1 Boaedon fuliginosus | reverse complement strand
TGCTATCTATGTTGTAAACCGCCCAGAGTCCTTCGGGAATTGGGCGGTATAAAAATGTAATAAATAAATAAATATTTGAAATCTCATGATTTGCATGGTTTCTGATATATTTGCATGGTCTCGGTATATCTAATACTTCATCTCAGTTGTCCTTTCTTCAACCCTTTAGGCATTGCTTTTTCAGCATAAATGAGCTTGTATTATTCTGGCTCGGAGAAACCTCAGTGTATCTTAGAAAGAATCTTCTCTGGTCTTATTCTTTCAAGTTCTTTTTTTTTTTTTGCCAACCTTTTCTTTATTTAAATATTTTATTTTCCACCTCTCCATTGCTGTGGTGAAATAGCTCTAAAAGCGGATGAGTCTCTTGATTTGAAAGCTTCCTATTGCAACTGGTTGATATTCCTTTCCAAAGAACCCAGCCTGGGAAAATACCTGCATGTGATAATCTAACTGTAGTGCCTGCTCCTGGAAAATGCATTGTGTAAGAGGGGCCATTCTCTTAGGCATATGCTTCTGAATTTCATGAAGCTCACTTCCACTTTTTAGTTCTTATGGTTTCATACAGGAAGAAAGGGTCACGACTAGGATCCACAGGTCAAGGTATGAACAGAGCTCATCCTTTACCCCAAAGTGACCCTATTTGCTATTGTTATTATATAAAAGGCACTTTTGACCCTCAGGGATAGCTGGGAAGTTTGTTGCTTAATGGAACAAAGAAAGGAAATTCCCAGCTTGAGCTAGAACTAGATTAGTTAGGGGGAATTCCAGTCTGTATTTCCTGCAAATGTTAATTTTAAAATCAAATAGATTTTAATAAGTAACCGAATTAAAAAGTGGAATATTTATTGAATAGAGGCAGAAATTCTAAACATACTATTATAGCAATAATATTAACAACATTATTACGACTCTTTAGAAGGAATATTTGAAATCTTATAATTGGCATGGTTTCTAATTCTGTTATATCTAGTACAAGGGTCTTCAAATTTGGCAAATTTAACACTTGTGGACTTCAACTTCCAGAATTTCTGAGCTAACATGACTGGAGGAGGAATTCTGGGAGTTGAAGTCTACAAGTCTTAAAACTATCAAGTTTGAAGATCCCTGATCTAGTACCTCATCTCAGTTGTCCTTTCTTCAACTAGACGTCCTTTAGGCATTGCTTTTTCAGCATAAATGAGCTTGTATTATTCTGGCTTGGAGTAACCTCAATGTATCTTTGGAAGAATCCTCTTTGGTCTTATTCTTTCAACTTCTTTTTTTTTTTTTTTTGCTGACCTTCTCTTTATTTAAATATTTTACTTTCAGAATGAAATGTGACTTAAACTTTATAGATAACTTCATAGATCAAATAGCACTGTGATTAGTTTCCAGTTGGTTGGATGATACTTACATTTTATCTAAAATATTGTGCACCAATTCAATTTTGAATCTATAGTTGCCTTCCTATCGATCAGTTCTACTACCATACGCTATGTGAGATGTAAAGTATTTTAAAAGATTACCATCCTGAAGATAATGAAGACAAACCAGCCTTTGCCTGCCTTACAGATTTCATTCTCCATTACAAATTTATCTTCGTACTTTTGAACATTATATCCCACTATTTGGTTGTTGTTGTTGTTGTTGTTGTTTTTGAGGTCTAATAATGTCACAGAAGGTGTTTCAGCAGTCATCTAGTCCTATTTCTTGGAATAATTATATGTGGATATATTGTTTTCTGGAGGTTTCTAGCTTATTAGTTCCTGTGCCTTCTTTGATGTTGACAGCATTGAACAAATAACACCACCGAGATATGAATGCAGTCTCTATGGGAATGTTCTCTGTGCCACATATCCACAACTTGGACATCAAAAAAGAGCTTTTGAAGGACATGGCTGCTTTAATTCTTACAAGAAAGATTCTTTAACCATGCTAATATATTCTGTGAAACATGAATTTTGCACACTTTATAAATATCCAGAAGAGAAAGGGTTGTGTAGGGATGAAACATTGTGCCCTAACAGGGTCTCAGTGGTTACAGATTCCTGGTACGAAGGCAGGTTGAGCAAGGGAGATTGATAAAATTGATAGCGACAGGAAGAAAATATGAAAGGTGTTTCTTGCATTGATTGTTCTACATTACCATGTGGAAAGGGTTCCAATATGCAGTGATAGTTTTTTTCTTTTGCTTTTTTTCTTGGTTACTTTGCTTAGAAGGCAATGGATTGTCAATAGTCTTGTAAATTGTAGGGTAAAAAGGGGAGGAAGGAAGCTGTCAGCTTAACCACCAGAAGGGGTTTTTTTTCTGCCTCTTTTGTTTCCCCTTCCACAGTTTCTTCCTTTGATCATGTTCCAAGTCCATGTTTTTGCAGTTGGATTATATGTTTCCCTCCCCGCTATTTCTTTCTGCCTTTTATATTGTGAGGGCTGGGAACAGTATCTATCTTTCAGCTTACCTATTTTACAGGCTGAGAAAAAACAGGAGCAGGATAGGAACTGATTTTATTTGCTGTCTTCATGAGATCAAATGAACTTTAGTCCATTTTAAAATGTCACAACTTCTTTCCCAGATTAATGTTTAAAGAAAGAGACAGAACAGTACAAATGAGAGATTTGCCATCTGAGTTGAGAATGTGTAGAAAGTTTCCTCCTGAATCAGGAGCCTTTGGGTGGGAAGGGATGTCAGAAACATTTAGGATGCCAGCTGTGCCACTGATATCAAAGAACTGCCCTCCTTTTATGGGGATTGTGACCGATGTAAAAATAAGGGCTAGGATGTTATCATTAACTTGATTTTTTTTAAATCCTCCCCCTGCAATAAATTTTATCTGCAGAAAATTGTATTCTTTTTGAAATGAAAGGGGAAATGAATAGTTTAATCTACACAAAAATGAGAAGAATTGCTCTAATAAAAAGCTTAACATTTCTCCATATATATATATAAGAAAAGTTTCAAGTTCAGCTTTATACAGCATATTTTTTATTCCCCCTGAAATCTTATAACTCGGCTTTGTTCATACAGAAACTTGCATTTAGAAAAAAATCCACCTCTCCATTGCTATGGTGAAATAGCTACATATCAGCTTTAAGCGGATGAGTCTCTTGATTTGAAAACCTCCTATTGCAACTGGTTGATATTCCTTTCCAAAGAACCCAGCCTGGGAAAATACCTGCATGTGATAATCTAACTGCAGTGCCTTCTCCTGGAAAATGCATTGTGTAAGAGGGGCCATTCTCTTATGCTTATGCTTCTGAATTTCATGAAGCTCACTTCCACTTTTTAGTTCTTGTGGTTTCATACAGGAAGAAAGGGTCACGACTAGGATCCACAGGACAAGGCATGAACAGAGCTTATCCTTTACCCCAAAGTGACCCTATTTGCTATTGTTATTATATAAAAGGCACTTTTGACATTCAGAGATAGCTGGGAAGTGTGTTGCTTAATGGAAGAAAGAGAAGAAATTCCCAGCTTGAGTTAGAACTAGATTAGTTATGGGGATTCCAGTCTCTATTTCCTGCAAATGTTAATTTTAAAATCAAGTACATTTTACAAGGGAGTGCTGAGAAGTTCCTGGTTTTGCTCAGAAAGCAGAGTGCCAGAGTTATGAAATAACATTTATTCAACATAGTCCCCCCTGAGATTGATGCACTTGGTACAGCATAGTTGCAGCTTTTTTACACCGTTCACATAAAAGTTCTTTGGTTGGGCTGCAAACCAGCTCTCAGAAGCATCTTTGACGTCAGAAATGTCCTCAAAACTTTGCCCCTTCAGGTGTTTCTTCAAAGTTGGGAACAGATAATAGTCCGACGGGGCCAAGTCAGGTGAGTAGAGGGATGGTAGACCAATTGGAAACCCAGGTTGTTCAATTTGGCAGCCACAATGTTGGACGTGTGCGCAGGTGCATTGTCCTTCAAAAATAAAAGATCCCTTTGGTCAACTTTCCATGATGTTTCATCTTAATTGCATCCTTCAACTGGTCCAGGGGGTTAGCATAATACTTCCAGTGATACTAGAGCCCTGAGGTAGGTAGTCCACCAACAGAATACAGATGCCATGATCTTTTGGGCCAATTTCTGGGTTTGGAACTTCTTCGGTCACGGGGACCCACTGTGATGCCATTCCTTTCACTGTTCCTTGGTTTTAGGATGTGGAGGCAGGTTTCATCCTCAGTCACTAACCTAGCCAAAAATCTTGTGCAGCTTCAAAATGGGCCAAAACGGCTTTGGATGCTTCAACTCGTTCCTTCTTCTGATCACTCTTCAAACATTTCAGCACCCACTTCACTGAAAGCTTGCACATGCCTTAGGATAGTGGTGATAACAAACCCAACATGCTCCTGTGAGTTGTCAAGTATCTGGGCTATCTTTTTTGCGGATATTCACCGGTCCTCAATAATCAGCTCTTGGACAGCATCGCAGGTTGCCGGGTCAGTTGAGGTTGAGCCACTGCAGGGCTCATCTTCAACGGTGAAATGCCCAGTCTTGAAACGAGATATCGAGGTTTTGACAGTGCTGTAGGAAGGACATTTCTCCCCCAGTGTTTGTGACATCTCAGTGTGAATGTCCTTTGCTGACTTTCCCTGGAGGAACAAAAACTTCATGACAGCCCATAACTCCAGCGATGTGAAACTTTCTTGCGCCTCTGCCACCACAGCTTCTCACTAAAAGCAAAAAACAGTTTTAAGAATCACAAAGACCTGATTTTTGCAGTTACATACTAAAATATTAGGCATATATGTCATATGCCCCTGCACTCATTTTTCTATTTCAACTGGAAGGGAGCAAAGCCAGGAACTTTTCAGCACCCACTCGTATATTTTGATAGGTCTAATTTGTATTTTATTATAATATTATAATCCTGAAAGTATCTATTTTGTCTTTTTATTATAGCTCCTTGATTTTTTTTTTACCTAAAATGCACCATATGCTTATCAAAGGTTCCTAAATTATCTGTTGTTACAATCCATGACAATTCCTTATAATTCACTTCCCATTGGCTTCTTTTTAAAAAATGCCACTGTGTTATGCCTGTTTGAAAATTTCAGAAATATTTGCATGGAAAATCCTCCTAAACATTTATCTTGCATAAACAGAATAAAATGGAGTTGCCCCAATGGAAAAAGGTATGAACACACCTGCATAGACAATGTGATTATTTCAAATATGTAGGAAAGCGGGAGTGTTATGCTCAAAGGAACATGGAAGATGCTAACATAGGAACACAGAAATAACAACAGAAAACATTAGTTACCTCCAAACTATAAATAGATTAATTTTCTTGTCTTATAACAATAAATAAATTATTGCTTTACTAGTTGGTGTAACTTTTGTCTCCAAGTGATTGAGAATAGATTGATCAGTGCAAATGCCTTTGTTAGCAAATGAGTCAGCAAAAGATTGGTGCCAGTTGTTTGTACATTTAAAATATGGTTATTTGTTTTTGCAAGCCAAACGCTGATATCCTGTAATTACTCCAGGGGCTTGCAAACCTGTCAAAATCAGTCAGTGTTACTTAGCTCTTAGCTCTTCCTAATCTTCCTAGAACAAAACAGCTCTTTTCCTCTAGGTTCCCTATGCCCAGGGAGGCAGCGGGGATGAATTAACTGGACCATTCTATTTCTCATCCCTTTCTACTTTCTCATAGGTAGGCTCTCAGCATGGTGGGGACAAGGGCATCTGTGGGCTGGAGGGGGAAACGACAACATGTGTGTGATGATGCAAAAGCCATGACTTATGTAGTTGCATTAGAGCTCTGATGCAAATACATAATTGTGTCATTTTCATGATTACATAATTATACTTTTATCATATTGGCATCACTGTGGTTTACTGCAGAGACTGTTGTGCAGAGGTCCACATGGAATGAGAGAAGGCACCAATGGATATAGTTCAGTTCTTTCTTGTCCTACCATCTTCAAAAGTACTGATCTGGTCAGTGACCATAATAAACTTTATTATTATATATTTTTAAAAAGTACCGACTCTGAAACTTCTCCCACAATCAGGGATCAACAATTCAACATGCATTACTCTAAGACAGTGTTATCAAACCTTGGCAACTTGAAGAGGTGTGGTTTTAACCTCCAGAATTCCCCAGCCAGCATGGCTGGATGAGGCATTCAGGGGAGCTGAAGTCCACACAACCTAGACTTGTCAAAGTTGAGAAACGCTACTCTAAGAAGGTCCTCAAAGTGAGGTGTTAGACATTGTCACCCTTGATGTTTCTTTGTCCACGGGCAGCCATACAACCAAATATTTGGGCAAATAAGAAGACATGTTCAGAGAAGATATAGTTGTAGCTAAACCTTTCCTTCCCCCAAAAACTGCTGCTGTACAACTCTGCCTAAACTATCTGCTGTACAAAAGACTCATAGCTTACTAATAGACAATACATGAACTCAGGTTCTGTCCCTGGCATCTCCAATTAAGAATGAGTCATATAGTAAGAAATATCTCCATCTAAGTTCCTGCAAAAGAGGTGCTAATTTAAATGGAGAGTTCAGGATAAACAGACATGTAATGTTTAATTTTTTATGTATAAAGCTTTGCTTTATATTTTCCTAGATATGCACAGATTCAGTTGTTATAGGAGTTTAATAAGCTTGTCTTGTGAACAAACAAATCTTGGGCAACAAATCAATGTAAGTTCTTGAATTTATGTGAATAGCATTCACTAGGAAAGGTGCAAACTATTGAGTCCAACCTCATTAACCCCGGATGTTGGTCCTGCAAAGGATTCCTAAATCCAATGTGTCCTTTACATTAACTTATGTGGTCATCATGTGGTTGAAATCAAGTAGATATATTGGAGGATGACTGCATAGAACCACAGAATTAGAAAATACTATTTAGATAATGGATGAATGGATATCAGTACTAGGCATCTTAAGTTAGATTTTCAGTTTCTATATTAGATTTCCAGAATCTGTTAATTGAATGAATATGATGGGTAGGATTTGTACTAGTTTCTGATTATTAATCTTATTTGGCATAATTCTCCAATAGTACAAATAAAATGGTCCACTGAGATGTTGCAAATGTTGTCCATGCTATCAAATATGCTGCATGTATTTCAAGTATTGAGCAGCTGTCTTGCACTGAGTAAAAATGTTGATTATGTTAGCAGAGTAATGTCTTTAAGACTACAGCATGCTAGGAATAACACTGTTATGGAAGTATTTATGTATATGGAACTTGTAAAAAAGAAGCATTTTATTACATTGTAGAAACAAGGTCCAGGCCCAGGGGAGTATGAAATAAAGGATGCCCAACCAGTTCCAATACGATCATCCTTCATATCAAAAGTACCACGAATATTGCCAGCCCACACTGTGAGTATAATATTGAAAATGGCCCAATCTGTGTTTGCAGCTATAGGGCTGACTTGGGATTCCTGACTTTCTTGGAGATAGTTCATTTTCTCTCTTTGGATTTTCAGCTTTCTTTTGCAGGGTGTTGGTGGGGAAAATACCTAGTATTTTCAAGATATAAAGGAAAACATGGAGACAGCAAATGTTAGTTAGATTCAGGCATTATTAACTTGCACCCATGGAAATAAAACCCAGTTATGGAGAAGATAAGACTGGTTGCCTGATGAGACACTTAACAATATACCTGGGATATTTCTGAAGTTGGACCACCTGGAATACGGAAGTGTGCTCAGTCTTGAAAGATCAAAATGAAGCCCAAACAAGGGGCCATTCTAGTCCATTTCAGGTAGTCCTTGACTTACAACCATTTGTTTAATTACAATGGATCTGAAAAAGTGACTTATGACCGTTTTTCACACTTACAACTGTTGCAACATCTCCGTGGTTATTGTAAGAATCCCTGGATCCACGTTTCCCGGAAGAAAGAAGCAAGCACACTCGGAGTGTAACCTCTTTACTCTTACAGTACAGAAAGGAATCATTGAGCTATTCTAGCCAGGTTAAAGTCAGCAATACAGACCAGACATAAACTCAGGCATTTAAACAGCCCGTGCAGAACACGCCCAAGGATTCCCCACCCGTGATTGGCCCGATCGCGCCGGATATCACCACAACCATCACCAGTGTAATTCTCTCTTGTATGACGAGGCATTCTGTAAGTGCTGCCAGAGCCAGGACTGTATATGCAGGACAGGGCTCGACATGGAGCGCCTATGTAAGATACAAGAAGCAATGTACCAGAGAGTCCAGGTATGAGGTTCTGTTTGTAATGTTTGTGGAACAGCTGTGTATCTCATGTCATTGCGGGCCTGGCAATTATAGGAAATGAATGCATTGTTCACCTTTATAGATGTCTTATGGATGCTAGAAATACATTTGGATGCTAGAAATACATCCATTTTTGTCTGGTTAGATCTCTCAGTGGGTTCCAATACTGTGGATTCTGAATCTTTCTGTGTCACCTGTGAGTTTAGGTTTTGCACTCCTGTCAGAAACACCAAAGTCTGAGGCACTTCCGGGTTGAAAGGATTAGCTGGTGACATCAACATTACCCTGAGAGTGCCCAGTTGGGGGCTCTTTTCATGTTCCCAATAGGAGCTGGAGGGAAGGATGAAAGTTCAATTGCTCCCCAAAGCAGCTCTAGGGTCTCAAATGTGGGTTTGCTAATCTCCTGCCTAGTGTTCCAAATTACCTAAAGCCAACATTTTTGTGCCACCATGCTTCCGTGAGTTGAGGTTTAGATACATCATTGTTAGTAGATTCTCTTCTTCCTAAGTGGGGCAATTTTAATTAGAGGTTGATTAGAGGAAAGATTGACCCCTCAGGATATCCAATATGGGATACCCCAGAGCTCAATCCTTTCCTGCATTTTATTAAGTAATATGCTGATGATACCTTATGTTTTGACACTGAACTAAATTGGGTGGGATAGTAGAGGTCCTAACTGATGTTTTCATGTTTTGAGGGACTGGATGGGAAGAAACTTAGACCTAACCCAAGAAAGATGAATGGCAATTCAGGGGTCTCCTAACCCCACAACTGTTCCATTTCTGACTCGTAACAAGGTTGTACTAATAATGAAAAGCAATTCAAAGTTGTTCTTTTTTTCCTGGACTCATGGTCCCTACTAGAAGAGCAGTTGGAAGCTGTAGCTAGGAAGGCCTTTGTTCACTTTCAACTGTTCTGTTCTGCCAGTTGTGACCTTTGTTGGAATGGGTATGGAGACTGTCACTGTCAGTCATTTCCATGTTAGTCAATGGACTATTGCAATTCATACTGCATAGGGCTCCCCTTGAAAACCATCCAGAAGCTTGAATTGGTATAGAATATATGCGTCCATCAGCCAAGAATCTCTATATTGTTCTACTAATATCTACTAAAACTGAATTTGCTACCAGTCTATTTGTAGGTATAATTCAAGGTGCTGATTATCATATACTAGCCAATAACCTGGTGTTGCCCAGGTATTTATTTATTCCAATCCTGTATTAGACAGGAAAATCCTGTAGTCGGGATGCACGCTGTTGTACTGTCTGTGAAGTAGCTTTATATCTCTTATTCTTTAGTTGGGCCTCACGCTGCTCTCTCTCGCAGCACCGTACGTCAGAGGGAGGCCCCTTGTGAAGTACCATGAAGCTGTTACCATGGCATCTCCACTATTTTTAAGGTACACAGACCCCTCCCCAAGGGGAGTTAGAGGTGTCTTACCCCCACAGTATTTGTTCCCAGAGGGTAACTCATCTGTGTACCAAGTTTGGTTGAAATTGCTGGAGGCGTTCCAAAGTTATGCTGGAACATACACACACACATCCGATTAGATAGATAGATAGATAGATAGATAGATAGATAGATAGATAGATAGATAGATAGATAGATAGATAGATAGATAGATAATGCCTTATAGAGCGTACATCTTTGAGACTGCCTTTTCTGGATATAATCTGCCTGCCTATTTCATGAAAGCAGAACCCACCCATTCAATGTTATTTCTCTATGAAACCTTTCATTGGAGAGGGGCACAGAAGCTACAACTCTCTATAGGCACCCACCTCCTTGGAACAGCTTACTCCCTGAACCAAGAATGCCCCGTTCTCTCATAATTTTCCAGAAGACCATTGAAACCTTCTCGTTCAGAAAGTGTTAAAAATCAAGGTACATTGTCTATTGTCTGAGTCATGCCATCAGCTAGTTTATTTTTGTATTTTTTGTCTTCTACTTTATTGTCCTATTATATTAAGGTTGCTTATAATATCACTAAACATACCTGTGCACAGTTTAGAGTCAACTATAATTGAAACAATAGATAAGAGTAATACGTCAGTTTACAGAATATCTTGTCAGCATTACAATATATCTGGAGGGCAGTAGACGGAGAAAGCTCTCAAGACAGAATTAGCTAATACAATGCCTATATACCGTTTTTATAGGCATTCATATATTATTTAGAATAAGGAACCAATCTAATTCTAGACTGCATCATTCAATCTGCAGGGAGACAGACAACCTTTTAAATTTTCCCTTCTGTTAAGGTTTTACACATATTCAACATGGGAGAAAAATTACATTAAACATTTCCATTGTCATATGTTAGTTTACTGCATGTAAAATACATGGTAATTTTTTTTTAAAAAAAATAGGCCCATATTTGTAGCATGAAGCACTTTAAAACATCTTTCAATTCAGACCAGGCAAAAAACGAATTTAAGGGGCCCAGTGTGACTTACTGAGTGTTGTTCCCAGGAAACACAAGCCAAGACTTAAATTTTACATTAGCCTTGACTAATGTATTAGTTGCCTGGGAATGGATCAGTTCATGCAGATTGGGAAAGTACCTGGTTGTTGAAAGATGCCATATTTAGTTTGTTATCTTCTCACCCCTAAATTTTAGTGAATTCCTCATGTTCCTTGCCAAGTCTCTAGTAAAAGTAGAACTTTATAGAGCGACTAATTGTAACCATTTCCTCAGATAATGGTTCATCTGGCAGCAGAATCAAAACCACTATCAAGTGCTAAATATTTCGGACCCAAACATTTAAATGGGCGGGTCTCCATGTAAGGTCTTAAAAATATTTTGAAGTGTTAATATTCATGATAAAATAGCAAAACCAAGTTCAAATGTACAATCAATGTAAAATAGTTCTGCCATTGTGGGCTCTCCTGCACACTAGCAGCGTGAGAAACCTGAAACAAGTAAGGGCAACCTTCTTCTTTCTAAAGCCATCATTTTATTGTTTGGATGTGGTTT
This sequence comes from Boaedon fuliginosus, assembly GCA_027560395.1. NCBI lineage: Eukaryota > Metazoa > Chordata > Lepidosauria > Squamata > Lamprophiidae > Boaedon > Boaedon fuliginosus. The sequence continues at coordinate 90,167 of JANHGC010002626.1, read as the reverse complement.
AGCATATAATGTAAATCAGCCTTTATGATCTAGAAAAGAGGGTTATTGTTCTGAGAATAAAATAGAGGCTCCAACTGTGAGTTCCTAAATAAGCGCCCAGAATTAATCAAAACAATAAACATAATACTTTCCCCCTGTTTGTTTGAGTGGGATGAGAACAAGTGACCAGAGAAATAAACATTATTAAAGCAGCCAATGAAGAAAGTAACGTGATGCCTTCTGTTGAAAAAAAAAAGAAAAAATGGGGACATTGTTTCTCCAGCCCCCAGAGCCCCTTATAGATGGAAACTTCCAGGTGTAGAGAAAGATTCTACCCCAATTTCATGCATCCAAAACTTATCCAAATTCAGCAATATCCACCCTTATCAGAACTTTAACATGTATTTATCCTGAAAAATAAAACTGTTGATGTTTTATCATTTATTAGAGTTAATGCACACAAGTGAACTTATATTGACCAATTGCATTCTTCGAGTTTTACAATATTGTAGCTCATTTGGGTTTAGTTTAATCCTCCCCACTCCTGCTTCCACCCCATCATTTAATCTGTCGTTTTTACTGACTGCCCTCAGTTCCCTGAAGTGATTCGCTCTTCCAGTAAAAACCACATTGATTCTGGTTCTACACAAATGTTAAATATAGAACCTCTCAGCTAAAGAAGCAGGAGAAAAGAGAGGGCTCCCCATATTCTGATTCTTTTACAATTTATTTTGAGAACAAGAAAAAGAAGTAATATGTTTCACATGTATGAAGACCCAGATTGTTGGGGGCAATAAATTGACTCTGTAACTGCTTGAGGAGTGTTGCAAAAGCTCTGATAAGCAGTATATAAAATCTGAGTGCTATTGCTATCCATGTTGTAAGCCGCCCAGAGTCCTTCGGGA